>WTSP01022326.1:0-39036 GCA_025331215.1 Actenoides lindsayi | reverse complement strand
AGGCTGCCCAGGACAGTGGTGGAGTCCCCATGATCCCTGGAGGGGTTTCAAAGCCGTGGAGATGTGGTGCTGAGGGACATGGTTTAGTGGTGACCTGGCAGCACTGGGGGAACGGATTGGCTCGACGTTGTCCCTCCGGTGCTGAGAACCTAGCACCGAGGGGGGTAGGGCTGGGGATGGTGCGTGTGATTCCTCCCCGCCCTCACCCCGACGCCTGCGCCCTGAGCCCGCGCCCGCCTCTAAGATGGCGGCGGCACGGCGTGCGCCTCACGTGACCGCTCCCCCCCTCCTCCCATGGTGCCCCGCGCTGCCCTTTGCCCCCGGAAGCGCCGCTCGCGCCCTGCCGCCGTCGCTACCGCCACCGAGAGCCGCGGCCTGGCCGCGCTCCTCCACTCCCCGCCATGGGAGTCCCGGCCTTCTTCCGCTGGCTTAGCCGCAAGTACCCCTCCATCATCGTGAACTGCGTGGAGGAGAAGGTGAGGCGGGCTCCCCGGCGGCACGTCCCGGGACGGGCCCCGCGGGGATCTCCCCGGGACTCCTCGGGAGCTGCAGGGGGGGGGTGTGGTGTGGAAGTCAGGGGCGTGTGGGAAGCGTTGCCTGAGGGGGATGAGTACATGTGGTGCTCGGGCCTTTTCCAAGGGGGTTGGCCGGATTTGGGGCTGGTTTTTTTGTTGTTTTGTGGTTGGTTTGGTTTGGGTTTTTTTGATTTTGTGGGGTTTTTTTGTTTGTTTTTGTTTTTGATCTCGGTGAAAGCAGTCGCAGTTGAGAACTGAACTCTCCCGCTTGGTTTTCACTCCGTGAGCGCTTTGGCGCCTGGGGGAAGAGGGAGGGTTTGCAGCAGGAAATAGTTTGTTTTTCCCTGAGATTTCCTCGTTTTCAGCCGGCTGGTTGAAGTGGGAGACCACCCGGCAAGGTGGCCTCTGTCTTTGAGGTGCTTCGGGCCAAAAAAAGGAGGTTTTGTGAAAGTGTTTGGGGAAACTGAGCAGCGGGGATGCTTCTTGTTTCCTGTTCTGTTTCTGCGAGTGCTCTTCGCAGCTCCTGCTTTGCACCAGCTTTTTTCGTGTGTTGCAAACTGTGGATAACTTTGAGGCTCGTTGACAATCAAAGCCAAGCTGCCGATCTTGAAAAGAGCAAGGAGACGTGAGAGTAAATGATTACAAGTAACTTCTGGAGTCTGGAAACTCATCTTCCTGTTTGCAAGTGGATCAGCTCCATCAACTCTCTCGTGGTGTGGGCTTGGTGAGGGTGAGGACAGAGTTATATAGGATTAAGGCTACACCTTGGTGCACACATGGTCGTACCCTTCCTTGGGTTCTCTCTCTCCTCCTATCATTGGAATACTTTACAATTTTGCTCTTTTCAGATCTCACTAGCTATTTTTGTTGGTCACTTCTTTGATGAATTAGTCTTTCAGCAGCTTCCTGCTCTGTTGTGATGTTTTTTCTTTTGTTTTTTTTTTAATGCTTATATATCCATATATAGGGAAATGAATGTTACTGGATGTCACACTTGCATCCAAGACTTCAAACAAGGCTGTAGTTGGACTCTAACCTTGAGCAGCCTCACCATTTTTTGTCTCATTGCTCGTATTTTCCGGTATAGGGGAAGTATCTCCTCCCCAAACAGGGAGCTGGGTTTTTTTTTTCAGAGGTATCCTCTAAAACCTGTCTTCTTGTAGTAACAGAAGATCCTTTTGGTGAAGACTTAGTCTTTTGGGGGAATTGGAGATGGTTGGGTCTCTACCAACACCACCTGCTGAGCTGTTGATGTGACATTTGCCTTCTGCCAGATGAGACTGGAGGGGTCTTTGGAGTGCTAACAGTTGAACATGTGTGTGTGTTCTACCTGTTGTCTTGAAATTCACTTCTTGTGACAGTTTTCTCTAATAAAAGCAGAAGACTTCTCTTTTGTCGTGTTTGTGAGCATTTAGATTAATCTTTATAACATAAACAAAACTGCTCTGATATTTGGGTAAAATAAAGGAATAAAGGCTTATATTGGATTGGTTTTACTGAGTTTCTGATTGTGTCTTTTTTTTCTTCTTCTTCTTTAATAATTGAGCTGGTGACAGCAAATTTGCTTGTTATCTTTCTATTTCTTTTAATAAGTTCCCCCAGGCTGAGTTAGATTTACTGTAACTGCAGTGCCAGATCCTGATCTGGCATCCACATTGCTTCCCTCCAACTTACGAGCACATTGTGAGTACAGTAAGGGCAGCAGATTGATAAGTCCTCTTCATTAAATTTTATTTTTTTTTCCCCAAATCCGGTGATAAATTTCAGAGTGGACTAGGACAGCAGTGAGAAGCTGTAGTTTGTCTTCCTGTAGATGAATTTAAACTTCTCCCACGATGTAATCAACTCTCTGTGTGTTTTAGGATTGCTATAAATCTCTCTAATCAGAAATTTTGTATCTCCTGGTAGCTTGTGTCTTTGAAATATTAAAAAGTTGATCCTTGTTCTCTTACCTTGCTAGATTATTTCTTTTCCTTAAATCTGATTAATCTTCTTCTTAAGCTGAGCAGGGAGAATAAGAGGAAGATCTTGAAGATAATATAAAATCCAGGGTAGGATATTCCTAATCAAATTCATATGAATTAATAAAAGCTGCAACTAAAGTATCTCGTTTGAAGATCTGTTTTCAATGGTTTCAAAAGAGACTGTGGATTACAAGTGAACAGTTTAGTTATATCACAAGAGATATTGCTCCCAGATACTTAAACCTTTTACGAGGCTGTTACGTTAAAACTCTGATAGGTTTATGGGGATGTAACGGTAAAGCTGCTGACGTAGTGGTGTGCGGATGAGAACTGAATGGCTTGCAGAGATAATGCTTGTTTTGCTATACCTTCAAGACTGACAATAAGACCTGTGATGACGGTGGCTTTATTTTCCATATCACAGAGCCACGAGCTATCTCCTGAGTCCCAGTGAGCTCTGGCGAGAGGTTTGGTGAAAGATCAAGGACAAGACGAGGCAGGCACCTCGCCTGCTACCCGATGGGAATCGGGAGGAATGCTCTCCTCTGGAAATTGTAGGGCTTGGTTGCCCGGAGTAACTGTATTAGAACCATGGATCCTACAGAGTTTGCACCAGATGAGGAGGTTCTTCTAAAACCACCTCGCTTACGTGTGTGTGTGTTCTGGAAAGTTTGGTCAAGGAAACAAGTGGTAGTCAAAAGATTGCGTCTGTCGGGATTTGACTGCTTTGGGGGAATAGTGTAAGGAAGATGGGAATTAGCAGAATTTTCACCTGTTTTAAAGAAGTGAAATGGAGGGACCTAGTGCTCAGTTATTTAGAAATGATTCCCTGAAGTTGCCCTGAAAGAATTCCATGTGCCTATGGCTTGAAAAATGTAAATACCAAATACAGGCTTATTTTGCTTCAGAGGTGTGAATTTTTGCCTTTCAGGGCTGGAATAAGTTCTGCAGCTGCTTGAAGCAGGAAAACTGTAAAAGTTAATGGTATGATCTGTAAATTGTGGGGGTTTTCCTCCTGAATCTGGTAGTTTGATCTTTGTACTAGGTGTAGGAGGCTCATTTAATGAGAGAGAAGTTCAGAGAAAGTGCTTGATGTCAGCTCATCAGCTGTCAATAAGTTCCATGTGACTGAGAGGACCAGCACTATCATTTTTTTCCCCTCATGTAATCCTGTGACCATTGGCTTTACATAATAACAAGAGTGATGATATCCTTTTGACTGAATCAAAAAAAGCACCAAAACAAACAAACAAAAAAGCCCCAAACATGTGGTGAGGAAATGGAATTGAACACAGTTGGTAATCTACCCGGTAGTGTTTTAAGTGCTTGAGAATGGTACGGAAACATAGGTGGCTATAGGTGTTTTAGGACAATTATAAGTTGGAACTGAGTTTATCTTCACTGTGGTCTGAGTTTCACATTCCTTAGGCAGCACCTGGCAGTAGGAAAAGCACCTGTGTAGAGGAAGTGAAGCCTCATAGTTGAAAGTTGACTTATTTTCAGAAGTGCAAGGTATGGACTGGATTTTATCTAGCATTTCAGATCTATCCATGGACAAACCCAGGCAGGAGTTGAAGGGCTCAGGGGAGTGAGCATCTCAGTGCGTTTGACAGTCAGCAAGAAAAGTAACACAGACATAGCCCAAGTACAGTTTTGGCTGGTGGGATCTGGAAGGATTTCCTTTCTTTGTGTAGAGGAATCTGAGAAAAGTCCTTTCTCTAGTTAAATCTCATCCTCCTTTGCTACACGGGGTGTGCTGATGGCACTTTGGGAAGCTTCTCATGTCACGGGTGAATCACTCTTACTGCCCTGCCTCCCCCAGCTATGTGTGTGACTTGCTGATGCTTCTTGGTTATTGTATTAAGTTACAACATCATATTATAAACTTTCCAGTCCCTTTGCTAAATTTTGAGGGGGTAAGTATGATCCTGGCAGTAGAAGGAGTTGCGTTCTTGAATAATGTGACATATGGAAGCTTCTTTTTCATAATGCATGCCAGTCAACAGAAATGAGCCAACTCTGCCCTAACACATCATAATATCTTCTGGCTCTGCCAGTTTATAAACATCTTTTAAAAAAATGATGTTATTTTACTGGCGTAAGCACGCGTCTTCAAGTGAGTGGCTTGTGGCTATCATCTCTTCTACTGCCCTTGAACAAAAAAAAATTGTTACGAGCCTGCACATCAATACTTCTGTTGGTTGGTTGTGATGCTTCTGTAATCAAGTCCTGAGCTGCTCGTTTCGGCTGCATCCGCAGGCTAAAGAGTGCAATGGCGTCAAGGCTCCGATCGATACCAGCAAACCGAACCCGAATGAGGTGGAGTTCGATAACCTCTATTTGGATATGAACGGTATAATTCACCCCTGCACGCATCCCGAAGACAAGTAAGAGCACTTGTTTTTTGTCCCTGTGCAAAGGGGATTTCTCAGCGGCGTTTCAGATGTCACAGTCAATGCTCTACCTTTCAGGCCAGCCCCCAAAAACGAAGATGAAATGATGGTTGCGATTTTTGAGTATATTGACAGGATCTTCAACATCGTAAGACCGAGGCGACTTCTGTACATGGCTATAGACGGAGTGGTAAGTATTGGTGACTTGGAGTTCCCAGTAATGACTGTTTGTAAAATTAGCAGGGGTGGTTGAGGTGGAAAATTTGTTTTTCTTCACACCTGATCTTCATCTCCCCTCGCTACGTTAAGGGGTCGGTGAAAGATGCCACTTTTTCTTAGTGACTTTGTTTTACTGAGTATTTTTCTACCCAAATTGCATAGTCTTGCTCAGAGATGCCAGAGTGGCCTAGCAGAGACTGCTAGTAGGCCTCTGAAGCTTCAGCTGGTTTTCTAGGCTTTTCAGTTTCTCAAAGATTCAATGAGCGTCATTAAGTAAAAAGATTTTCAACCTGAATTCAAGTACAGGAGTTTGTCAAGAATGATTCAGAAATGTGTCTAGCTCCCCGTGCTGACAGTGGTGATGGGAGGGAGGGAGGGAGAACAGAAATCCCTGTTTTCAGGTACAATTCAGACGTGAGGTCTTGTTGTATATTTGCTTGTCTAGTTCCAGACAGGCCAGTTCCAAAAGGCTTGCCTCGGCTACCCAAAATAATTAGCAGAAAGGAAGCAATTGTCCAGATTCAGTAACAGAACCAAGTGTTATGATACCTCTTTTAAGGCTCCACGTGCCAAAATGAATCAACAGCGGTCAAGAAGATTCAGAGCATCCAAGGAGGGCATGGAAGCTGCTGAAGAGAAGCAAAAAATAAGACAAGAAATTCTGGCAAAAGGTAGAACGGTGACCGTACCTGGGGTTTTAAAAGTCTCTCTGTTTTGAACGCTTCAGTAGGGTTTAGGAAAGGGATGTCTTGCTTAGTGGATGTTTGTCTCTGCATTACTTGGAGGAGGAGGGGATAGCAGGCCTACAGAAGGAATGAGCTGTGTTTTCCTAAGTGAAAAACTAAGATAAACCAAAATGTCACTTTTTTTTTTTTTTTTAATTCTCCGGACTCCCACCTAAAGTGGATTTGTGTTGAGCATTCTTAATTGAATTATTTAGGAAGAAAAAAATCACTCAGAAGAGGAAGAGAAACGTAGTGGGGAAACTAACCCAAACTCGTATGATGGAAGTACAGATTTGTAGGCATTGGTGAGAGCTGAAGCTCCAAAAGCAGGGATCATGTGAAGAGTGCTGCACAGGGATGATGCAGTGTGAGCCAGGATAGTCACTCAACAGTGGAAACTAAACTCAGTGAGGTAATAAAGACCGTGCAGCTTTCTGAGGGTGACAGTGACATGATGCAAGTGAAAGGAGTGTGTGTAGCTGAACCAGGTGGGCTGGGCTAGAGCAATGAGTTCAGGTGGCTGTGTAGGAGGCAGGAGAGGGCCATTGTGTAACCTGGTTAGAGATGAAAAAGGGAGGACAAAGACCTTTTTTTAACGTTTCTTCCTGTAGCGTTTCTAGACTACGAAGACCCTTTATGAAGCTCAGAGATGAGAGAAGTTGGTGTAACCCTGTTTGTGAGCCCAAGTGACTAGATAGTGGAAACGTAGGGGAGAATATGTAAGAAAATAATTATTTCCTAATGTTTTATCTTGTGTAGCAAGCTTTGTTTCTTTGAGATTTTTTTTTTCAGTCTTTTGACAGACTAGGTAGTGAAACCACTTTTCTGAAGTAACAACGTTTGTAACTGTACTAACACCTTATTTTAAAGATGGAGATAATAGAATGGTAAGAGCTGGTTTAGTTTGGGGGTGGGGGGGTGTGTTTGGTTTTTTAAACTAATTTTCAGTAAGCATTGCTTGCTATCAGGGGAGCCATCTGAGGTTTTTTTATCATGCAAAAATGCTTTTACTGTTTTGTAAGTTCTGTGAAATGTTCTTATTGCTCTAGGTGGCATTCTTCCTCCAGAAGAAGTGAAGGAGAGATTTGACAGCAACTGTATTACCCCGGTAAGTAATCTTGCACTCCAACCAGCAATTGCCAGCCTCTGAGCAAAGGTTTAATTTCTTGTATTCCCTCACTTTTTAGGGAACTGAATTTATGGACAATCTCGCTAAATGTCTCCGCTATTACATCGCCGACCGGTTGAACAGTGACCCGGGGTGGAAAAATCTGACAGTAAGTTTCACGGTTTGATACTTGAGGGAAATTAAGGTGATGTATTGGGCGGGGTTGGGGTGTGATTGAAGAGCACGAATTCAACAGATTTGTCTCATCTGGCGTTGTGCTGTCAGTAATGATGGACCAGCTTGCACGTTCTGCTGGGACTTCAGGGGTACATTTCAGTCTGATGACACAATCTAGCCTTTGTTTTGATTTCCTTTAAGAGCAATGAAGGGACTTGATTGTAGAAGCCACAATTTAATGTAATGGGAGACAGAGTTTTAGGGATACTGTGGGGTTTTTTTTCTTTTGGGGAAAAGTGTCAAGAGACATTGCGTGCATATTCTTTTCAAGATTTCTTTTTTTAACTCGTTTGCTACCTCAAGCAGTCTACGTTTTCTCTGTTATTCTCATGGTGGACAACAATAGATGACAGGCAACGAAAATAACACAGATCAGCTTTCTTGGCTTTCCAGACTTGGAAATTCTCTCCTCCTGTTCCTCAACCGCTCCACTCCCACTGAGTTTTGCGTCTGACAACCCTGTGTTTGCGCTGCACGAGAGGGTCAGAGTAGTCAGTCCTCTCACATGCAGCTGTCTGTTTTATTCTCCAGAAGTTGACTGCTAAAGTGGTCTAATTAGAGGGCAGTTGACTCTGCTTAATTCCCTCCATCAGACGTGGGGTTTATAAACGCTAATGCTCGTCTGGGCGTCAGCGTAAGGAAGTGTATAATGTGATAATGTATCAGCAGCTCTACCAGTTTGGGAGATCTGAAGGGAAGGGGGCATATGTGTGCTTTAGCTGTCAGTTCTCCCGTGCATATTTCGATTGCTCTGATAATTTATTGGGAAACTTCAAAGACGTTAGTTAATGACATGATGATTTCAGTGGTGTTTGAATCAATGTCACCTCCATCCCAGAATTAACAGTGAAAAAGGAATGTCTGCTCATTGGTTCCACACTCTTAAATAATCTCATTTTGCATCGTGATATTTTAGTTAAAACTACAGCTTAGAATTTCAGATATTCCTAAGTAAGATTCGCTGTTCAGTATATGAGCTACACAAGTTGTTTAGGGTTTTGTTTGTTTGGTTTTGGTTTGAGTTTTTGGTGGGTTTTTTGTTTGTTTGTTTTGGGATTATTTTGTTGTTGTTGTTTTGTTTGTTTGGTTTTGTTTTTTTTACTATTGAGACACAAATTGTTTACATAATTAAAATGCTTCACAGGTTATTTTGTCTGATGCCAGTGCTCCTGGCGAAGGTGAACATAAAATCATGGACTACATTAGAAGACAAAGAGGTAACATTCAAATAAATGTGAATATTTTGTTTTGAATTAACATATGGTCAGTAAGAATTTATTTTATGTGACTTTGGATGACTAAATGTCATTCTCTTTTGTACAGCTCAACCAAACCATGACCCAAACACTCACCACTGTCTGTGTGGGGCTGATGGTGAGTTCCCTTTTGCTAGCAATGTCTCCTTTGTGCTCTTTTGTGATGGAATTGGGCTGTAGTTTTTAGGTTTTTCACTTGTATTTGTGTAAGTAATCCTGTGTATTTGTTAGTTTTTGAAAGCTCTGTGTAATACATGGGGAAGGATCCAGCACTGTTGGTAGCTGAATGTCTGACTTGCACTTCGTTGTACTATCTAGGTGGTTTGTGGGTAAACACATCTCTCTGCTCACATTTGCTTAAAGTAGATCTTACTTTGCTTTTAAACATTTTTCTTTTCTTTTTTTTTTTTTTAAAAAGGCTTAATAATGTTTATACTTCATTCTATTTTATTCTTCTCTCTTCATTGGTAGCTGATCTGATTATGCTTGGGTTGGCCACACATGAACCAAACTTCACTATAATTAGGGAAGAGTTTAAGCCGAATAAACCCAAGCCCTGTGCTCTTTGTAACCAGATGGGTCATGAGGTTAAGGATTGCCAGGGTTTGCCCAGGGAAAAACAAGGCAAGGTAAGAATTATGCTCTTTCTAGAAATTCTTTTTCTCTGTCAGCTGGTTTAATGAGATCCTCGAGTAGTTCTTGCTGTTGGTTTTGGCTGAAATATAATGCAGATAATATCAATGGAATTACCCAGCTTTCCTATTATACGAATAAGTAAAAATTGTACTTATGGCACAAAAATACTCTGCCAGATGTAGCCTCCTCACTTGTGTTTTGTTGATGGGAATTCCTCCCCACCCACCTGCCACGGGTGAGAGAGAATAATCAGTAACTTAAGACATGCAAAGCAGCAGAATGTTTGCTTATTGTAAGGACTGCAGAAACTGTTCTTGTACCACCTCTTTAACTCCTCTCAAAGGGAGCCTTTCAAATGGAGCTGGAGAAACTTCAGGAGGAGCTTGGATGTCATACAACTCTTCCCTTTTCTTTTAGCATGACCAGTTTGCGGACAGTCTTCCTGTCGCCGAGCAAGAATTCATCTTCATCCGATTATGCGTTTTGCGAGAGGTAGGTTGGAGCAGTTGCTCTCTGCTTTGTGTACATCATGTTTTTAAACTCCACACGCAGTATTTTCTAACGTCCTTTTCCTTCTGCGTGCGTGCGTTGCAGTATTTGGAGAGAGAACTCACTATGGCCAGTCTGCCCTTCACTTTTGATTTTGAAAGGAGTGTCGATGACTGGGTCTTCATGTGCTTCTTCGTGGGAAATGACTTCCTCCCTCATCTGCCATCTTTGGAGATCAGGTAGGTGGGAGTAGATGTTCTCTTTTCCTGCCCACTTACCTACTGTGGTTTGAAATTCTAACAGTCTCATGCTTTTGTTTTCTGTTTGTTTTTAGGGAGGGAGCAATTGATCGCTTGGTTAACATATATAAGAATGTGGTGCACAAAACCGGGGTAAAAAAAATTATATTTTTAATAATATATTATATATATTTGTATGTATGTGATTTTTTTTTTTTTCTTCAGTGTTCTACATCTTGCAAATTATCCATTTGCTGGAAAAATAGTTTTCTTTTTCACCTCTATTTTCTCATTTTCAGGGCTACCTTACAGAAAGTGGTTTTGTCAACCTGCAGCGGGTGCAGATGATCATGTTAGCCGTTGGAGAGGTTGAAGATAGTATTTTCAAAAAGAGAAAAGATGATGATGTGAGTCTTCTCTTATTTTGTTGTATTCTTGGAGTCTGGTTTTAATTGCATCTGTTACTGTTAGACTGTGACACTCCTTTTAAGATGAAAAAAAAAAAACCCAACCAAAATCTGGGGTTTTTCGCTAGAATCTCTCAATACTCAAAAAAAGAATCCAATGACATTTCTGCCTTGAGCCAACTTGGTTCAAGTTCTCAGTTTCCACGGCTCAAGAATAAGAAATACCTTTCCTTGAGCTGCCTCTTTTTTCCCTGTTTCTAGGACTTAGGTCTTTTTTTGACTTTTTTTTGTCTTTTTTTTTAAATTGGTGTTTTGGCAGCTGTTGCAGCGCAGGCGAGGAGCTTGTGTCTTTTGACACTGCTGTAACCTTGAAGTAATGATAGAGCTAAACTTAGTAGGTGATATAAGGCATTACTGAAATTGTGGGGCTTTGACTACACAGCTGCTTTCCCCCCTCCCATATATTTTCAGGGTGGAAAATTCTGTCGTATTTCTATTGAATTTACAGACACAAGAATTGACCTATGTCGTATTCAGAATGTTACATAAAAACCTTATGGCTTTCTGACCAGTAGAAGAAGATAATGAAGTATTTTTCCAGGAAGTCTGTGTGCTTGGCTGACTTTATTTCTCTGTATTGCCTATTTAGGATAACTTTAAAAGACGGCAAAAAGAAAAAAGAAAAAGAATGAAGGTAAATGAATTCCTTTCACAATGCCAAAACTAGCAAGAATTGAAATGTATACTGGAGCTTTCAGCAGATGTGTTGGTTGAAACCACTGTTGTAATCATTGTATTTCCAGGCCTCTGTAACATTTTAAATGGCTTTTTCTTCCCAGTAAGTTAGATGAAACCTCACTTCTTCTGAAAAAAACTGCCTTTTAGCCTATATGGAAAGAACACGGGCTCAAGATACAGGGTTTATTTGGTGTTCAGGTTTTTTGTCAGTTTGTTTTGGGGGATTTTATTTTGTTTTGCTTTTTTGTTTGCTTTTTTTAAGAGCTAAATAAGTTATAGGACTATAAGGAGCTTGTTTGTAAGTGTCATGTCTGGTTGGGATTGTTAAATGTAACTAAGATGAACTGGGTAAATTCTGCTTGTTTTCTGAAACACATTAATCTGAATATTGTGAGAGCACATCATCACACTGCTGTGGAGATTACACAGCTTTTCCAGCCTACTTGTATGTCTTTATCTTCTAGAGGGATCAGCCTTCTTTTATTCCCGGTGGACAATTTTCCCCTCAAGCACTGGGGAATCGATCTAGTCCTCAGGCAATCAGTAACCCTAGACAAGCCGCCTTTGAGATGAGGATGCATGACAGACAGAACTCGGTGAGTGGATGTTCGAAGGTATTTACACACAGAAGGGGAAGTAATCACATCCTGTGTTCCTCTGGACACCTTTTTCTCTACCCCATCAAGCTTTCTGGGAAGGTGGACACCAAAGAAACCGTTTATTTCAAGGAAGTGCCTTTTCATACCCAATTCTTGTAAGACTATTTGAACTGTGTACTTTATTTTCATGTTTGATATGATATTGCTTGTTAGATACTTCTGGAGGCACAAGCATGAGGTGTCTGCATCCGAATCAAATACGGTGGCTCTCCTCCCCACACAGGTTTGGTGTTTGTGCAGGTCAGACCTCCTCATGAGTACAGGTTTAGGGACTTCCTCTGTAGCTTTGTGAGAGGCATAAACGGAACACCTGAGCTGGAGGTCTTTTAATATTCTTGTTGGGATTTCTGTGTGCACACAGATGGAGATACCTGTATTTTGGAGATCTGGGATTTGCACAGCTACGTGTTTGTCACCTGCTTTTACTTTCCAAAGCACTGCTTTTCACTGGAAAGAGGAGAAACTTAGGTGAAGCTTTTGGAAAGGTATTAGAAAGTGAGGGAAAACTAAGTAAGTCAAGTACTCCATTAGAAGTCTTAGTAACTTCAAATAACAATTGCAACAAAAGTTTTCTCTCTGGGCATAAATCTTCATCCAAACTGAACAAATTAAAAGGTCCTTTCCATCCGGAAGGTGTGTGTTCTGTCTTTTAACTTGAAATAAATACAATATGCTTTTTCAAAGGATAATTTCTGCGGTTCTTCCCTTTTAATCTCGAGACTTTGCACATGCATTAAGCAAGTAAGTTCCTTTATGGAATGGGAGAAGTTTCTTTCGGAGTCTCTAATATTAAAAAAAGCAAATTTGAAAGGATTTTAAAAGATCAGCTGTGAAGGAACTTGGGATATTTTTTTCCCATTCTGAATTACAAGCAGCATTTTCACAGTAGCCTGCATATGCATTTTTCACTGATGTAAAATCAAGTTGACATAAGCTGTAGGACTGGAGAAAATGCTTGTATTCCAAAATGGGAATATATAAAAAATGGCATGTTTTAGCAATTTATACTGCCTGGTTTATTGCATCATTTCCTTTCTCCAACACAATGAACTTTTTGCCTCCGTGTCAATCTCTGCCTCTTCATACAAAGATGTGTTCTTTTTTCTTTTGCTACTTGACTTCGTAGTTCAAGGGTTGTGTAGCTTTTGCCTTGAGTTTTTGGGAGCTGGAAATAATGCGTGCGATTATCACAAAGCTGTTAATTTTAACTTGAATCTAAAATGCCTAATAAAGCCCTTCCCCCCCGCCCCCTATTTATCTGTAATAATTCTGACCCTAGACAACTTCATCATCTCCAAACACCAGCCTCACTTCTGACGGCAGCCCGTCCCTGGCAGGAGGAATTAAGCGGAAAGCTGAAGATAGTGACAGTGAACCTGAGCCAGAGGATAATATCAGGTGAAGCCATTTTTTTTCTGTAGCACTTTGTTAGCAAATTGCTGAAATGGATGCAGTCTAATTAATGCCATTTAGCTTAGAGCAGCAGTGCCTTCGGATGCTTTTCTATGATCTTTTTATCCACCAGTAATTAATGTGGAGGGTTAGAATATTCAGTAAATTCCAGTGAGATGTGTAAGCTATAGCTGTTAAATCTAAGTATCCAGATTAGTATGCGTGCAGGTTCTCATCCTCCGAGCCACTGCTCCCTTTGAGACCGAGCACTAGATTGGTGAGACGTTGGCTGCTCCGCTCTGATGATGTGAGCTGAATGCCGCTGCTTTGCTGGTGAATTTTTGAGCTGTTTAACCCATAAAGTTCGGTGACGTTCACGCGTGCGGCGTTATTTATCTTGACTCTCACAGTGTGTTTTCCTCCGTCTTTGGTTTGCAGCAGGTCCGGTTTTGTCTCTTGAGTTCCTGAAATGTCTTGGAACGGCTGGTCCCTGGATGGTTAGGGATGGGAATTTTATGGGAGTTAACTGGCAGTGAATTACCAGTGAGACTGCATTTATCAAAGGTTTAAATCAAACTGTCGCCCTGTAAGTCGAGAGTGCAGGTCCGTACAATTTTTTTTCTGAAAGGTTCTGCCCTGATAAATGAAACTGGTAGGTTTTTCTGTTCCGTAGAGTCAGGGGACATAGGTGGTCATGGGAAAACTGTCAGGGTGACTTCACTGGGAATCAGTGATTGCCGGTGTCCAGCACTGCTGTTGTGACACATTTGTGACATCTAGCCCATCAGACCTTCCAATATCGTGTATTCTAGCTCTCAATCTCATTTTCTTTCTTGCATGTGCAGATCTGAATGGCTTTATTTTTTTTTTTTTAATCAATCAAGCAGAATTTTTCTCTAATAGCAGGATAAATTTTCATGTTGCTTTCCATTTGAATTCTAATAGAGCTTTTAAAAGAAGCTGTAACAGTTTTATAGCAACTAGTGTGAATGAACCATGGCAAGTAGCAGTAGCTTTGTCAAGGTTGGTTTTGCCAAGCAAAAGGAGACGCTGTGTTCGTCCGTGGTTATTTTAAGCTCTTTTGTAGCTCAGAATGTTTATTCAGATCCTTTGTTGAGCGGAAAATAATTTTATGCTTCTCGTGGTGAGGAAAAACAATGGCAGAAATGTAGTAGATGCAACAGAGCTGTTTGTGAAAGTATATTTTGTATTTAGAATGACTTTAAAACTGGAACAAAGAGTTGTGGGCAGCTAGCAGATTGGTGTCTTATAGAAAAGGGGATTGAAATTTCTGCAGGTATCTAGCACCTAGGGTCAGATGCTCATAGACTACAGGTGTTCTTGACTCTGTCCTTCAAGACTTCAGCACAAGTATCTCTGTCCTTGCCCACCTGGCTTTCCAAAGCTCTTGAAAACATCTCTTGGTTTCTTTACCTCCTCATCAGTTTGAATCACCTTTGTACTATCTCAGGTCAGATTCATTTAAAGTATCCCTTGTATTGTGCAACTAATTTGAAAGAGAAGCAAGGGAAGATCCTTTTTGCAACACCAAAAGGGTGTGCATCGTGTAAAAAAAAAAACAAAACAAACATAAATTGATCTTTCCTCTCTCTTAAGGGCTTCACGTGCTGTATTTATTGCTCTGAGATTCTGACAAGTGTTAAATTTGAGTTGACCTCACAGGTGACTTGTGTGCTTCAGATTCCATGTGTAATTTAAAGTGGTCACAACCTGTGTGGAAAGGGATCTTGCGTGATGTGATAATCAAGGCCAATCTCATTCTTGAGAATAAAATTCTATTTAAAGAAAAAGAAAAAAAAGAAATCAGTATTTAAGGGATTATCTGATTTAACCCATTTCTAAATCATCTTTGTAATTTGCTTCAGTTCAGTTGAATACCCAAAGTCACGTGAACTTGGAGACGTGCGTGTGTAAAATGCATATGCTGTGGTGAATAATAGGTTTAAATTAAAAAGCAACCAAAAACCCAACAAACCCTAAAACCAACCCAAATAATTCTGTGAGAGGACAGTTCTGAAGCACGATATAATGATTGAACCAGTTGTTAAGGCGAGCTTAATCTTTCCATTACTTGAACTACTTTCTTGGATGGCAGTCTCTGGAGTGAACTGGAATTTCCCCCAGGGTTATGACGTGCCTACCCATTAGGTCTAACAACTTCAAGTTTTTATGTGCATGTTAATGTCTCTTTGCTTGTGGCTCCACTGCGTTCTCAACGTGTCACCTATGGACTGACAGGGAACGTGGCTGGTGCAGTGAGCAGATGAAATGTCCAAGGAGGAGCAGCTCTGGATTCTGTAGGCAGCAATTCCCCTTGCTGCCTGTGCCCACCACAGATATATTTCCCCCGCCTCTTTGTTTTTTTGAGGAGCCTGTGGTCTGCACTTGCTGTTAATATCCACAGAATGTTCCTTCTTGAAATGTGGCTCAATATAGCACATTACTGTGCAACGCTGGGGGGAAAAAAAAGTAAGTAGAGCTGTGGGGTTCAAGTGCTTGCCTCTCAAAGATGAGCAAGCGGTTGTTTTTCCCTTGCCCCATCTGTAGACAGACATGAGGGGGAGTTTGTTCTCTTTCTAGTGGTTGGAAGAGTTAAAGAACAACGTTCAGATGCCAGTTTGAATAGATTCCTGGTATGAAAGCCGAAATTACTGACTGGGAAGAGACCATTCTGAAAATCCTGACAGCAGTAGGCATGTGTTTGAAAATCCACCCTGCCCCTAACGAATACTTTTGAAGATGTATTTATCAGGATGGTAGCTTCAGAATCTCATCTGGGTTTTCTGTGATGCTAACCATCAAATCTTATTCTCTTGCTGTTGAGTATCGGGTTTTGTGCTTTCATTGAAGTGGTATAAAAATGGGAATTGAATTAGTAAGTGACTTGGGCTTCTCTTTTAATTCAGAGGTGTAAATGTGCATATATTAACATGTGTTGACATCTATTTGTGTTTGTTGTGCAGGTTGTGGGAA
This sequence comes from Actenoides lindsayi, assembly GCA_025331215.1. Classification (NCBI taxonomy): domain Eukaryota; kingdom Metazoa; phylum Chordata; class Aves; order Coraciiformes; family Alcedinidae; genus Actenoides; species Actenoides lindsayi. The sequence goes on along the minus strand of WTSP01022326.1, from coordinate 23,065 downwards.
ACGGGTTGGAAACAGCGCTACTATAAAAACAAATTTGATGTTGATGCATCCGATGAGAAATTCCGTCGTAAAGTTGTACAGTCCTACGTGGAAGGGCTTTGCTGGGTCCTCAGATATTATTATCAGGTACTTAAAAATTTCTCCTCTGAAAGGTCACTTTTTTTCTTTTGCAGTACCTAGCCAGCCATAGCAGAATTGCAGATGCCTAAACGAGGGAATACAGGGGAAAGGCTGAGAGGTGACAGTGAGACTTTGAATGGAACAGAGTCATCGGGCTCCTCCGTAGCTTGTAATGATGTTCTAGGAAGCGTGTTGTGTTTGAAGTAATCTGTATCTGATTTAAATCTTTTGATAATTGAGATGTCAGATCGGCAAGAGATTAGTTAGACGTTGGGGTTTGTTGCGCCGATGGTTAATAACTAGCTTCGTGCCCTGAAGACAAAGTAAGTTATCTTTTGCACATGACCTGTGAACAGAATGTGCTTGAGCTGATGAGGTTGATCTGTCTTGGCGGGGCTTTGTAGCTTGAACGTGGTGCTGCGTTGGTAAAACCGCACGCTTTCCATAGGTGGCTCATGCTGGTCCAGCTTAAAGCACAGACAGGGCAAAGACCTTATGTGCCAGCCAAAAACCGTGTGGTCTGAAAGGTAGTTTGTTTTGATGTATACTGCTTTGGAATATTGTTTTGGTTTTTCCCTTGGAAGAAAAATGGAGGAGTGTGTCCCCTTCCTCAGTGTTAAATAGTTGAGTTTAGGCTCTGACTTCATGTGGTGGTGGATGAAAATAATTGAGGCCTGTCACAGTTGATCTGCGGAAGCTTGAGCTCTCCACATCCTTGAGTAGCTCCTTTTGCAAAGGACAGATGTCACCTGGACACCTTTAGAAGTGAAAATTCCTGTGATGCTGCACACACTTAAGGTGTGCTGAAAGCCAGTCGTGGCAAGGTGTATTCCTAGAACTCTATTCATGCCTATATGTCTCCAAAGTGTGTAAATTCACATTAGCTGGAGGTGTCTCCTTGCTGGAAGCTGTCGGCATGACCTTCAGTAATGCCAGATAATACAAAGCCAGCTGGATTTTAAGGGAAACTGAAAAGAAGGAGGGTGGGGGTGGTAAAAAACTAATAATGTAGAGCATGTTCTGCTAGTGGGGACATCTGCTTGGAGAGGAAAAAAAAAATAATAAAAGAAAGAAACCAATCCACCTGGCTTTTGAAACACTGAAACCATCTGAAGAATTGCATCTAATAATGATGGTCTCTGTAATTTTATACCAAAAACACCGATGGAGGAGCCTTATTGACATTTACTCACTCAGAATGGGAAGTCAAAATAGTAAGCTTTTGGTTCAAGTGGTGCTGCTAAGAAAAATAGCTGAGGAGGTGAAAACTTGACTTAGACCTTCCAGAGCCACGTTTTCATTTCCAAAGTGCATTGTGTTCTGATGCATTTTGAGTTTACTTTTTCTCCTTTTTGAGGGTTGTTTTGCCTCTTTCAAGTGAATGCACTTTGTTATTTCTCACCATTGGAGACAGAAGAGGGGGGGGAAACAAAATGTTCTTGGTCTATATTAATGCTGGTACCGAATGGAAAAGCTTTGCTTTGAAACACAGTAGGAAAAAGTCATGAAGTATGTTACCATGTCCTGAAGAGTCTGCTATGAGGTCTCTTGTGTGGTTCTGCTGCTAGGTCCTGTCTCTTTGGCCACCTTCCTTAGTGACTCAAACCTAGCATGCAGCAAGAGTCCTCTGACAGAGAAGGTCTGTGCTGCCCAGGAAACACCTGCGGTCTCCATCCACTGCCCTATGACCTCTCTTGCTCTATGCAGGCTAGGAAAAGTGAAGTCCCACCCTGAAGCCCAGAGTATCTATAGAAACAAGAGCTCTTTCTTTTCTAGTCATGGGGATTCCTTTGATGAGACCTGACTTTCTCCTACTTGATGCTGGGCTGAATTTTGTCACGTTTAATGACTGACTTACGTGGTTGTTGGGTTTTTTTTCCTCTTCTGCTTTGTCTGATTTTATTTCTCTGTCCTAGGGCTGCGCATCCTGGAACTGGTATTACCCCTTTCACTATGCCCCGTTTGCTTCGGACTTTGAGGGTATTGCAGACATGCCTTCAGATTTTGAGAAGGGCTCAAAACCGGTAGGGCATCTTTGTTTATTTAGTAGTGATTTCATAGCTCCTTAGAAGCATCCTACATCTGCTTGTTTAATTTCAACAGTTTAAGCCTCTTGAACAACTTATGGGAGTGTTTCCAGCAGCAAGTGGAAATTTTCTGCCACCAACCTGGAGGAAGCTCATGACGGATCCGGTAAGAATCCCTGTGGTATTCGTCTCTGTAAGGTGATGTCATCTTGCCATCGCGTGAGACTTGCAGCTTCTTACTTCAGGCAGAAAAATAGTGGAGACCAAGAGGGAATGTTTTGGGTAGATTGCAGAGATTCTTCAAAGATCCTTCAAAGTCGTTCTTTGAATTCAGCTGGTTTAGTGGGGAAAACGAGTTCCTGACTCTCTTACACTTTAGTGCCATTGTTTAGTTTTTTTTACAGAAACCTTGCAAGGCTTAATTAGGGAGCAAATACCAATTATCTGCAATTACTCTATCCTGCTTAATGTATTGCTTTGATACTTAGAAGTAATAGAAGTGCCCCAGCACATTTTGTATTTAAATACTTTTAATAGAAGATGCTTCTATTAGTCAGAGTTATTTGCATCCTCCTGAGCTTTGTTTGTTCATCCTCTGTAAGGTACAATACTAGCTGGCATTTGTAATCCATTTCATAATTGGCTTTTTTTTCTGATGTTTTTTATTTATTTTCTCAAATACAGGAATCAAGCATAATTGACTTCTACCCTGAAGATTTTGCTATTGATTTAAATGGCAAGAAATATGCTTGGCAAGGTGAGTTTTCGGGGGGGGGGGTTTGTTGGTGGGGGGTTTTTTTTGAGCTGTAATATACAGATCTGAGTTGTAAGAATCTATGTGAAAATAGGAAGAAAATGGACAACTGTGTGACTCAGTGCATCATTCATTATCTGAGACAAGTGTTACTTGGTGTGAGGGAGAAGGATTTTGCAGCAGGTATATTTCTGAAAGGAAATTAGCATGAAGGACAAATTATGGTTCTGTAACTGATTTAGGATTGGCAGTGATTATTAGTAATTTCAGCAGCCGTTCTAGATTTGTTAATTTGTCCTGAACTAGATTCATCATTTCTCTATTTTTATCAACCTTACTGTGTAATTGTCTTTTGTCTCCTTTGCATTTAATTAATGGATCTTGTTCTGTTCAATCAGTGGATCGTTAGTACCTTGTGAAAAATGCTTTGGGGAATATAGAAATATTTGGATGTAGATAAAGAATTTAAAAGCAGCTACAGTATTTAACGCAGCTACTTCTTTCATTAGAGAGTATGAATTTTAAAGGTCTGCCAAATTTTGTGGCTGGTTACACTGTTCAGCCAATAGCATAACATAATAATTATAGGTATAAATAATTATTTGGGCACAGAATGAAGCACACCAAATGCCATCTGAGCATAAGAAAGCAGATTTTTACTCTGAGGGCGGTGAAGCGCTGGAACACGTTGCCCAGAGAGGTTGTGAAGTCTCCATCCTTGGAGATACTCAAAACCCAGCTGAAATATTTTCTTCCAAGGTGGAAGTCCAGACTGTCTCAGTTAAAAGGCATCTAATATACCTTGTCCTCTTAAGGAAATGTTTGAAGATCTTCCTTTCAGACACCTGATTGTGCTTCTGCAAGGTCAGCGTAGATCCTTTTTTACAATCTCTTGAGTCATGAACACTTCCTATTTTGTTGTCATTCCACCAGTGTGGTGTGAAGGTGAAAAGAAATTGTTCTCCGGTGTAGTCTTATCACAGCTTCCCTTCATGAGTAGTTCTGTTCCATCTGAAATTGGAATGTGGCTGAGGTCTGGTGCTGTCTGTGGTAAGCCAGGAAGATTATCCGCTTACTTCATAAGTAGGGCCAGTGCAGAGTTCTTGTTTGGTGAGGTTGGCAACAGCAGGCTGTACAGGTCTGCTCCTCCTTATTGTATAAATAAAATTCTGATTTGGTTTAACTTCTGACATACCAAACACTTTATTTATTGTTTGTTCCAGACTGGTTCAGTTAAGACAGGGTGTGAGTTTTTGGTTCACTGTGGGTAGTTTTAGGCTGTCCCCTTCTTTTCAGTTCCAGGACTATAGTATTTGTTTTAACAAAGCCATGTAACGGTCAAAGTTCTAAAGCAAAGTGTTTCAAACAGACCAAGTTTTAGATTGGGAATCTTAAGTCTGTGGAAGTCCAAAGTCTCTGTGAACATTGCACCTCAGAGTGATGACAGACATGTCTGAGATCTGCCCGCTGGTAGAACTGGTATGGACACATACAAAACTATGAATATCAGTCATCTTGGTCAGGAAAAGCTTTAGCATTCATGGTCAGGGAAATAAGAGTTGAAATAATGACTCCAGATTCCAACCAAGTGTGACTGATTGAGCGGGCTCTGAAATGTGCTGTGTAGTGAGGGATTTGGATACTAAGAGGAGCCTCCGTGTTATTTCAGAGTCAAATTAATAGCTGGTGTGAATTCTCCCTCGTGGAGAAGGTCTGTATCAACTCATCGACGAACTTGAAGTGATTTCTTCCTTTGTTGTCTCTTAATAAATTAATTTGAATAAAGTAACACTGAGCTCTGTCAAGGGAGACAAATAGTGACTGTCTTGCTGAGCTCATCTTCCCAAATGAGGTAGGTGTGGGTAGATACTACTGCTTCCTAGTTCCTACCCAGGGCTGGGAAGGAGGAGGAGGAGGATAGAGGATTGTGGACATAAGATTCTCTTTTCAACCTGGACTACCACCAGTTTGGCTGTTTGGTTTTGGCTTTTGGTTTTTTCCCAATAAACGTGATAAATGATGGGGGTTTGGTTTACTAGGTGTTGCGTTATTGCCGTTTGTTGATGAGCGACGCCTCAGAGCTGCCCTGGAAGAAGTCTACCCTGACCTCACTCCTGAAGAAAGTAAGAATTGTGGTATTTTATTACAGCTTGTTATTACTACCATGTCTCACCCCAAATGAGCAAGGCATAACAGATGTTTGCTTGGACTGAATTATGGCAGGCTGCAGCCTCTCCTTCATGGGTGGTGCTGGAATTAGAATGGTCCTTGATGGCCTTGGTTTTGTAGCTTTCACTCATTTTTCTTTACTCAAGTAGACCTGCAGAAGACCTAACCTGAAAATGGGGTGGCATCTTAATGGTATGAAAAGCTTCTACTAGTATACACTGTCAGAGTGCTTGTTAGGGGTTACAGTCAACAGAGTAATCCGTTTCCAAGGATAGGGTTTGTGTTCAGACTCTATAGGTGTGTTGTCTGTTCTAATGAGCAGGCCAGCTGTGTCCAGGTATGATACCTGAAGCTTTGCATTCAGTTGGTGTAATCAAACGTACGTGTTACTTTCTAGGCAGAAGAAACAGCCTTGGTGGTGATGTTCTCTTTGTTGGGAAGCACCATCCGCTTTGTGACTTTATTGTAGAACAGTACAAGACCAAAAATACAGAGGTAGGTTGTGCTTGTTCTTGAGGGCTTGCGTAAATGGTGAGAGTAGAGGTCGAAGAAAGGGCTTCACCTGGAAAACTTGGTTTTTTCCACAGCCAGTGGATATACCCCCAGAGCTGTGCCACGGAATCCAGGGGAAGCTGACGCTGAATGACAACGCCGTTCTTCCAGAGCAGTGAGTACGAGGTGTCTGATGCTAAAAAATACCATTATGCCCACAACAAGAAACCTAAAGCTCCTGACAAGGTGATGTGTTTGGTTCTGAGGCTAAACGTGCATTCCATTAGTTTTCATAGTAGGTGGATATTCTCATCAACATACGCAAAAAAAACCCAAAGCAAGTAAAACTGTCATTCTACAGTCCTGTATTTTTATTTATTTCAGAACTAGGCTTCTAAAGCAGCATTGGAAATATGTAAAGCTCTCTAATGTGTGTTTTTAATTGCTGATGAATCTCTTTTGTTTGTAGTTTCTTCTGTGGAAGATTGATTTTTATGTATTCAGTAGTTTTTGAACTCTGACAGGTAAACAGGCCCTATATAGTAAAACTAGTAGTGATCACTGGCCTCTCATTCAGTAAGGTCACGTTGTTTTGGCCTCTTTGCTTTCATATCAGTGATAATTTAATGCAGTCTGATGTACCCTCCAGTAGTGTATGCCTCTTAAAAAAGCAACCCAACTCCTCTGCTTCTTGTGCACTACTCTTAAGTGCATTAAAGAAAAATACAGATACAGATATATTTTCCCATTTTCGCTATAGCACTAAATTCAGGACTGTTACCAGCTACACATACAAAAAATACTCCTTTTTTTTTTAATTATTATTATTATTATTATTAATAATGCATTTAATTTGAGAAATTATCAGTGCAATCTTTGCATTGTAGGAGGCACCTTTGTTTCTCTACCTTTGCTCAGAGGTGTAAGCGGGTGTTCAGTGACTCATTTGCATTAAATGTAAAAATGCTCCAGTTCTGTTGGGCAGATAATGCATCCTGGGTCACACTCACTAATAGACATTTCTCTATTCTTGTCATGGCTTGTGAGCCAGTCAGAGCTGTTCTGGGAGGAAAGAGCAATGCAGGAAAAAGAAAATTCTTCTGGCTTCCCTGGGTAGGACCTGAGAAATGGGTGGATTTTTTCATCCAGTTTGCTAGGAATAGGCTGCACGTCAGCCTATTAAATCTCCCTTAGAAAGGAGATTCCTTAAGTGCTGTGGAAAAACAGCTGTTGCAATTTTCATTATTCCTTTTTTTTTTTTCACTTGAAAGCATTTTTCTTCCTAGTGAAGCAGGTTTGTGTCTTCATGGCACTTGCATGCGTGTCTGTCTCTCTGGTCTTCTCCTGCCCTCTCAACAACCTGTTATAACCAAACCCTGGCAGTACAGGGAGGTTTCCAAGGTGCACAACGGGACTAAGGTTTGTAAACAGGCTGCTGGGTAGTGGGAAGTGTGTGAACAACCCACTGTTGTACACCAGAGAATCCACACAGGTGAGCTGCAAAAGTGACGACACTAAGAAATAAGGACTCAGTAATTCTTTGGCTTACAGAGGAAAGGACTTGCAGGAAAGGAAGGTTAATTTTTGAATGCCTTCTATGTGTCACAGATTTAGTCGACAGAGGAACAGGAGTGGTAACAGCAGGGAAAGTGGAGCGAATGGTGAAAAATACGTTGGGTGAGATTTTGACAGAGGTTTTTCTCCTTACCAGGACGGTGGAGTCTCCTGTTCCGATGCTGCGTGATCTAACACAGAATTCTGCAGTCAGGTGAGTGAACTCGGGGATCTAATGGTGTGGCCTACAAAATACAGCAGTCAAAACTTGTTTTATTCTGGTGGTTCGCGCTGTTGAATTTGTGGCAGAATCCATCTCTAAATAAAATTGAAGCTTTTCCTTTAAACATTTCTGGGTTTCTCTGAGAGCTGAGTCCAAGATACAATGTTGTAACACAGTAGTGACTTAGGTTAAGGTGGTTAAGCAGAGTGTGCGTAGTGACGTGCCCTGCAGGGATATCCAAGATGCTCATTTTTCAATGTATCAAACCCAGTGCGTTCCATCCCTCCAGAATTACCTCATCTTCCCTGCTGTTGCTTCCCCACTTGCTCTCTAGTGGGACTTCTGGGTCTTTGGCAAGCACAGAGCAACACCTACAGAACTTGGTAGTCTGTATCAAGCCTTGTAAGTCAAAGAAAACCCAAACATTCCTGAGAGCAAGTCTCTGAGAATCGGGTATTGTTTGAAAGCCCTACAGCTGTGGATTTTTGTGTCTTGGGTTTTCATCCATTTTTATTCCCAGAGGATGCTTGAGAATATAAGCTTCATGTCCTTAAGAAGTAAAGGAGTAATACTGACTTTGAACAGTGTTTGGGAGAATAATAAGAAACGTCAAGAATAAAAAACAATGCAGAGTTCCCAAGAGTTAACCATGTGTTCGCACACTTTAATTACTCTTGAGACAGGAAATTTCTGTAGGTCTAGTGTGTTTTATGTTGTTCTCAATTCATTTGGCACAGTATAATAGGCTAATAGTGCTGGAGCCTATACCCTTGCACTTCTTGAGCCACAGAAGATCCTCGAGACGAAGAAAATCACTTGTGATTTGTCTGCCTAATTTTTTCCTCCAAGGAGGCATAACTTGGTTCAACTGGAACAACTCTCTATGGGCAGTAAGAAACACCAGGCTGTGGCTTGTCAAGATATTGTAGAAAGGATGTTCTGAAATGGGGATTTAGTTGCTCTGAGTGATGAGCTAAAGGTAGTTTTTGGCTTTCCATCTGCCACTGTCAGGAGCTTTGAGTTGTTTTACACGTCTGGCCTTTTCTCTATTGCAAGGATTTTTCTTCCTGTCTTTTGAGATGATATGAGCAGTCATGATTCTGCTCTTCAGTTCTTGGGGCTTTGGCTGGATTTTACAAGGGACCATTACTCTCTTTGCTTCAAGTCTCATTCATTCTCTGTGCTAAAAACCAGATGTATTTCATCTGGAAGAGAGAGATTATTCTGCTGAGCTGTTTGCTTTTATCTCTTGGCATCCCAAGCGTTCTTCTATGCCAAATGGTAGGTAGTAAGAGAACAGGAAGGAAGTCAGTTCTGTGTACTTCAAGCATGTCCCTGATGGGACCTACCTGAGACCTGAATACTTACACCAGGAGATTGGAATTGCAAAGGAGCACGAATGGATTTTCTTAGAACAAACCTGAGCTGCTCTGTAATGCACTGTACCAGCAGAAATTAAGCTTTCAGCCACTTTTTGGTCTGTTACTATTTAGTCTAATACCAGCAGCTCAAAATGCAAGGTCTGTGAGATGTCACTGAAAATAGGTGTCCGTTCCCCGAGGGAAACTGCAAAGCCACCTTTTGGGATAAAATTCAGGATTAAAAAAAAAAAAAATAAACGCCTGGCCTGGGAAATTGCACCTTGGAGTTTTGTAAACTTTTGATGAGAGCTTGTCACCAGCTGAGACCCTTCCTGTCTGTACTGTGCTAGCCTTCGAACTGAATCCAGGACAGTCGGTGCTTGGACTAGAGGAGTTGGACTCAAGGGTCTGCAGGAAATACTTTCATTACCATATTTAGAACTGTTTTCTAGCCATTAAACTTCATTTCAGACTGGCTGTTGATACAGGGGGGAGAAAAGGGTCACAGCGTGGAAAACAATGGAGACATCCAAGTTTGATGTAGTCAGTATATCCAGGTGGCAAGGAATATCCACTGGGCAGTTTGGCATGGTATTTTGAATTTTCTGCTGGTGTACATCACTGTTAACAAAGCAACTAATTAATAAGCAGCAAATACTTTTTAATCATGTGCGTCTTAATTATCAAATAAACCTAATCCTCAAATACTTTCTCCTAGTATCTCTTTCAAAGACCCACAGTTTGATGAAGACTTTGTTTTCAAGGCCGTAGTGTTACCTGGTGCGAAGTAAGTGTCGCTTGTCAAACAATTCCATTTTCTTTACTCTGAGTATTTGCTCCGCTTCGGTATTTATGGAACTGTTTTTCATATTAAGGAAACCTGCTCCCGTTCTGAAGCCAGGAGACTGGGAAAAAACCAGCAACGATGGCAGGCCGTGGAGACCACAGCTGGGTTTTAACCGGGACAGAAAACCAGTCCATTTGGACCAGTCAGCGTTTAGAACGCTAGGGTAAGACTGGCAGCGTTGTTACTGACTGCCTTACTGAGCTGACTACACTCATGTAGTGTTTGTTTGGGTTTTTAATTAAAAAAAAAAAAGAGACCCAAAGGGTGTGAGGATAAACTGTTAGAGATCAGGTGTTGGTATTCTATGCTGGAAGCTTTGGCATGTGATATTTAAGTATTGATTAAAAACTGTGTAATTACTGTGATTTTGCTGGGTTTTGCATTCTTGATTTTGTGGGTTTGTTGGGTTTTTTTCTGCTAAATATTTCTTAACTAAATTTCTCTGAGTTTTTTCAACTTCTTTGGTGGATACTCACTTGAAGTACAGAAGGTACAATGAGAATATTACACACAAGTGATAATTAAGATCATTACAAAGACAGGAGAGTCTTTATACTTTTAAAAATGGGATTTAAAACCCCATGTTTGAAGCACAGGTGTTAACACTGTGATCAGTTTGGCATTTTTCAAGGGATTGCTGCAGTCACTTTTTATTATTTCTCCGAAAGTCTAAGTAACTTTCTGAGGTGGTGCAGTGTGAGAATGCTTCTGAGAGCAGGGTGAGAGAATGAGCTGGGCTTACGTATCGCAGATAAAATGAAATGCTTTTCCTGAGGAGCTCTATCTTTTATCAGACAGAAAAGAGAATGTTTCTAAAGGAGACTGTTTTACTAGCAAGCAAAGGTAAACTCTGAGCAACTGAACACAAGTCTCTCTTTGGGAAGTGAAAATACTTTCTTCTTCGTCTTATGACTTACAAAGAAGAAAAAGCAACACTCTTCTCCCCATTTGTGTGTTGGAAAGCATAATTGTTCCAGCAGTACACTTGTGAAACCTCTTCTGTTCCTCTGTGTCACAGTTATATATAAAAAAAAAATTAATAATTGCAATTGTGTTATTGATCATATGATGTCTTGTTAAATTGCTGTCCAGGATGGCAGACACCACAAGCATCAAAGTCTTAATGTGAACGTAGCTCAGCAAAGACCTAGCAAATCTTGACATGTCTCTGTGAGCAGGTCCCCACGTCGTGCTCGGGCACATCTCCATCGGCGCACTGGAGAGAGCAGGGGTGTTTGCTGGGCTGGGTGGCAGCTGTGCTGTTTCATAAAAACACCCTCTTCTTTTTCTTTTCCATTTCTTACGCATTACAGCCACACGATGCCAAGGGAGAGGGGGATGCCAGGGATGTATGCCAACGCAGTGCCTCTTGGGACGTATGGGAGTCCATATGCCAGGCCACTGCTGAGCGGACAGCAGCAGATTCCAAAATTGTTGTCAAGTAAGTGGGTTCTGCTTTCTACATTTTCGAGCTTGAAAACTATTTCGTTTTTGTTTTGGTCTGTGGTTGGTGCTGAGATGCCAGGCTGAACCAAAATTGCTAATCTGCAGTCCTGCATTGGCTTCTCCTGCCTGTGGAAGGTTTTGCAGCTCCTGGCAAAGAGAATGCAGGAGGTGGCTGCAAGGTCAGCAATGCTGCTGCCGTTGGCTTGGTGAAGAAGTGGATGGCTGGAAGCAGCAAGATCAATCCTGCGTGACCTAAAGTGATGTTCTTCATCCTTGGAAGGAATTGCTTATGCAGAGGGCTCCCAAAAAGGGCTAGGATGGAGACAGGAGGAGACGTGGCTAAACTGCCAGAAAAGGTGCTTTGAAGTAAGAAGTTGTTGCTGTTGAGCTGAATTCTTGTGATAATGAATTGTGCAAGTGTTTGAAGTTCGAACAGCTGACACAGATAATGTCTGAACTCCATTTTGTTACAAGTGAGACCAGGTAACTGCCTAGTGAAGCTGTCAGCCTTTTTATACTTCACATGCAGCAGAAATGCAAGGCAAAGAGTGAATAGTATCACAGAACGTTAAGGGTTGGAAGGGACCTCCAAAGATCATCTAGTCCAACCCCCTGCCAGAGCAGGACCACCTAAAAGAGGTCACATAGGAACGTGTTGAGGCAGGTTTTAAATGTCTCCAGAGAAGGAGACTCTACAGCCCCTCTGGGCAGCCTGTTCCAATGCTCTGTCAATCACTGCACTGCATTAAACTTAATGTCCAGTCCCAAAGTAGATGATGTGTAGTTGAGTAGTGAGTGCAGAAGCTTTCTTGTGTGAGGAATCAGATTGGTTTAAGTGGAGAGCGCGGAGCTCTTACAGTTTTGATTAAAGGAAAAGTGAGAGTGTTTTAAGCAATAAATGCAATCTAAAAAGAAGAGTATGGGGAATGGGAAGGCAGAACTACCAGACAGGCATCACATTTTTGTATTAATCTCCAGAAAGAAACTATATGTGATTTTGTGGAAAGAGAAAATATCTGTGAGCCCATCAGTCCCATAACTGCTGTTGATGTCTCCTGAAGCTCAAGTCTTGATGCACTGTGGGAAATACTTATTTCAGCACAGTTTTCTCTGCCTTAACGTACATGGAGCTGATCTTGCCAATTAGGTACTTAGAAAGCCCTCGTCCTCATGGCATCCAAGCACCTTGCGTTGTATAGGAAGCACTTCACATGCAAATACACCCTGATGCCATCCTTCTTTCAAATTGAGGAGGCTTGAATCCCCCCTGATCGAAATGAAATCCCATCTGTCAGCCTCAGGAGAACTGTCTGGTGCCCTCCTTCCCTGTGTCCCTTCCTCCCCTCATCTTCTGCCCCTTCCTCACCTTCAGATAGCCTTGGGCATCCCCAGTTGCTGTTTTGCAGGTGCGCCTGGCAAATCCAAAACCAAGACCTTTTTTTTTTTTGCAGTGCAATGCATCACCAGTTGTCATCTTTGTCGGTTAATTTCGTTGTGTTTTCTCCTTCTCCTCTACTGGAATATCAAATTGGAAGGAATGTGCCGCGTTGTCCTAAGGGAGCAGGTTCTCTCGTGTCAGAGCTGATACTTGATTGTGAGAGAACAGCCGCGTGTTGCGGCACGACTGGATCGGGACTCACCCACGTGATCCCGAAAAACTAGAGCCGGTGTGGTTAAAACTCCCACGTTCCGTGGGACTGATGCAGAGCAACTTTTTCCTTTTCTGCCTGCCGTTCCTACGTGCGTACGCTGAAGTGAGATTAGACTCTAGAAGGGCAATGGCGGTCGGCCAAAGAGCCATCTCTCCCTCGAGAGCCTGCCGGGGCTGTTCCTTACTCTTGGTCTCTGATTTGACTTGGACGTGCCAATTTGCAGCTGATGAATAATTGTCTGTGCTGATAACTTGGGGAGTCAAGTGCGATGTGGCAGGACTCTCTGAACGGCATACTGGGTTTCTGCAGCACGGGCTATCTGATTTACGACTTTCAGTCAGTAAACTTGGCAATTAGCTGCGTTTGAAAAGTGATTTTGATTAGGGCAATCAGTAAACACAAAATCGCGTCTTTGATTGCCGTGCTGATTAGATAAATTGTTACTCGAGGAGCTGCTAGAGGAGGCAGTTTACTTGGCCTTATAGCTCGAGGAAATGCCTGAGTTTTGAAGACTGCAGAAAATATTAATTGTCGTTTCTTCTCCGAGTTTGTGCCTTTTTGAAGTGCAGTTCGCTGCTCTGAGCTTTTTCCCTTCAAAGATTCCCTTCTCTGTCAGAGCTGTACAAATGAATAGTAATAAGGGGGCTTTAAATGTTTCTGTGATGATTTCATTAAGCTCTTTCATAAACTGTTCCTTAGAGCTGCACAAAGATGTGGCTACAGCAAAAGAACTGGATCCTTTCTTTTCCAGCTAGAAAGTGATTAAATAGGACATATGTTTTTAGCTAGCCTTTAAGCAGAGGTCTGGGGGAGTGGGAAACACTGTCCCGGGACAAGACCGGCATCATCTCACAGTGTTTGACCCTGGCAGTGGAGTGGAAAACATGGTAATAAACTGCAATTAAAACGTTCAGCTCAAAAAAGGGAGGGTCAGGAAGGGAGAGAGACTCTGTTAGTCTTATAATTGTCCCAATACCTGGAGGTCTTGGCTTTCTCGGCCTGCACAGAGGAGAAGGGAGTGGGGAGGCAGCACCATATTCTCCATGGAATATAGTTTGGGGGTTTTGGTTTGTTTTTATTGGGGTTTTTGGTTTGTTTTTTTGGAAGTCTCTCTCTCCCAGCGAGCAAATGGAGAACTGAGCCAGGCTTAGGAGACCGCAGATCTGGTTGTGGGGACAGAGCTAAAACCGAGCCCTTGTCCTGGGTTTAAGGTGCTGGTAGGTACAGGTGGAGGGGCTTTTGTGCATCTGAAAACATGTTTAGCAGAGTATGGTTCTTCTGCATTGCACCCGTGTCTGTGGTGATGGTGTTTGCGACACTTTGAAATTATTAGAAATAAAGTCTGAGGATATTTCTGACTGAAAATTACACTTCTGGAATTTACCAGTTACTACTTTTAATTTTATTTTTCTTTAGCAATTCCGTCCTTGTAATTCACTTATTTATTAAACTTCACTTTAATAAAAAAGCTCGAGTGCTTTGTATTAAAAAAAAAAAAAAAGGGAGGCAAAACCACTTCCATTAAACTTCAGTTTAATAAATTTGTTAATAAATTCCAGTTTGTGTCTTAATTGCTCTTCTCCCCCAAAGCAGCTGAAGAAAGCATTATGGGCCTGGGTTTTGTTTTGTTCAAAAGCAAACATGACACCACTAAAGCATTGTGTTATCACAGCCTGAGTATGCACATCAAAATCCTTGTCATTCACAGGCTGATGGGTATGGAGGTGCCATGTGTCCACCTTCGGTCCTTGTGATGCTTTAGACTGGTTTGATGTGGATGAAATAATTATACCAGATTATGGACATCTGTTAGGAACAGTATATTTTGCCTGTGTGTATTTGTACATTGTATATATAGAGAGAGCGAGGCGCATATGTTGGTTAATGCAGGTGTTTTTAAGAAATGTTTTGTTGAACATGAGGTTTAATAAATAAATAAAACACACCCTGTCCCCCTCTGGAGCTGAGACTGGTGCTGGGCTGGATCAGCTTTGCCTGGATGGGAAGGGTGGAGCTGCTAGGGATCAGAATTGATTTACCCTGACGAAAGGGCGTTCTCCTCAACAGGGGTGGCCCCCACACTCCCCTGCATACTTGAAGGTTTCTGTGCTGGTCAGACCATTCCAGCCTGCTGACAGTCCAGGGCTAGGAGAGAGGTGCAGATTCTCCTTCTTTCCATGTTTCCCCCACCCCCCCCTTGCCTTTCTTTCAAATTCCTGCAAAGCTTTCGTGCACTTGAATGTTGGCTGTTTAACAGGGCACTGCTGTCCCGTCCCAGCACTCCCATTAGACAACTTCTGGAACCAGCTGTTGAAATTAGGTCACACTTAAACACCATTGAGAATAATCAAAGGTGTCACTGAAACTGAAGCTTTTGATGGATGCACAATTTGAGTGTCGTGGTCTGACTGGGGAGCTATTGATTAGCTGGTCCTTTTATCCTGTTTACCGACCAGTTTATTTAGAAGGACAACAACCATTTAATTGCATGTCCTGTTAAAGCAATGTTGTTACTGCTACGTCTTTGTAAAGAGTTAATTTGGGTAGCAGAAACAATTGAGAACTGGGTGGTCCTCTTCACTGCAGCTTCTTCTAACTGCAGAGCTGGGTCTCTGGCCAAGTTCTTCCCCAAAAAAGCTTAATTCAGTCTGATTGCATTAATCTGACAGATTGTTAATTTATTTTTTTTATTATTATTATTATTATTATTATTATTATTATTATTTTATCATTGTCTCGATTGACTTTTAAATATATTTTTACCATCTTTAAATATATTCTAGATATAACTTTCCTTAAATGTGAATGAAGCAGAAACATAAACATTGCCTGAAGTCTGTGTACCACAACCTGGTTAAACATATTTGGTGGGATATCCAGTTTGAGGTGTTCTGTTTGGCTTCCTGAAACAAGTTCGGGGCCGCGTGTATTGAGTAAGCCGAGCATGGTCCTTTATAGTTGGTGCTTTTTTAATTTGAATATCTTGTTTTACCCTCTAGATCTTAGACCCCAGGAGTCTTGGCGAGGTCCTACGCCCTTGTTCCAACAGACCCCACAAAGGTAAGGCAGGAGGGACTGAAGTTTGGGAAAATGTGGCTGGGAGGACTTACTTGGTTCTGCCAGGCTTCACAACTGTTTGGGGTTCCCCCCTCCCCCATATTGTTTGGAATGTTGTTGTTTAAATGTATTGAAATCACCACTGTACAGCTGTTTTGGGGGTTTTTTAAGTTAATTAATGTCCATGATTTATTTATATTTTGTGAGAGCAATATGTGATGTTCATCCTTTAAAAGGCTCGAGTGCTTTGTATTAAAAAAAAAAAAAAAAAGGAGGCAAAAACACTTCCATTAAAACTCAGACTTCAAAATTAACTTTACTGTTGGTGCTTTGGTACCATTCTTGGTTCTTTGGCCTTTATCTTATTGAAGCTTTTGAGATACTATGAAATTGAACACAGAGAGCTTAAAACTGCATTAGATTTTGGACAGGCTAAACAAATTTCTTTTTAGGAGGGCTGTGGAGCTTAATGAGGCATAACTAATGGTGTTCCACTTTTATCATTTCTGTGCCGCAGCCGCAGCATTAGTACAGACCAGCCATTGATTCTTGCTACAAACCTCTTGAAGTCCTAATCAGCTTCTTTGGTCCGAGTTTTTCAGGCCTGACAAGCCTATTGTAGGGCAGTGTCACTGTAGGTCAGTAGTTATTAGTTGCCACTGAAAACAGTTTCTTTAACTACTTAAGGCTGAACTGAATTAAATGCAGAAGGGACTCGGGGAAGGATTATGGAATCCGCAGTCCAAGAAGTGCCATCGAATAGAAGGAATGTGACATGGTTTGATAATAAGGGATGTTTTACGCGCGGTCCTTCGCCGATAGGTTGTACGCCCTTAAGTCAGGCGGGCTTTACAAACTCCAGCCTACCTGCCAAAGCTATGAATAATGACATTTAGTTACATTTATGGAGGAACGAGACGTCTTTGAAGTTTCTGCTCTGAGACACAACTTTGTTCTTTTTTTCCTGGTTTTATTTGCACGCTTTCACTGTTGAAAATATGAGCTTGGGGAGAATTTATTGAGCTCTCGCAATCACGCTTTTCCATGGCAACCATTTTGATCCCTATTGAAACAAGTCCTCCTCCCTTGTCCCCTGACACAGCTAGGTGGAATATTGCATCATAACCAAATCTTGCATTACAAACTTTTAACACTGTTTTGTCCAGTGGAGTTTCCTGTTCCCACACCTCAGTTAAATGCAGTTTGTATAGTACCGCCCTGTGAAATGCTGCTGTGGGTCTGTAACTTGTCATTACTTTTACAGCGCTGTGCTTTTATCATTTTACTAGGCTGTTTAGCTTTGCAAAGGGAGAAAGTGTATCAATTCTCATGTAAATAACTCCTTTAAGCCAGAAACTCTGTTCCTCACTCGAAATGCACGTTTTTATTGCAACTGTAACTCACCAGTGGTATCTCTGGTCAGAATCCTACCACAAGTTGCTGTGCTTGGTTCAGGCTGATATTTTCAGACGTGACCACTCACTGCCCAGGTACTTGAGAGCATTTTTGCAGGCAAATGATATTGGTGATTCAATCTAACCTGTCCGGCGTGCTGCCGGTGTTGCGCTGTTGACCTCGGTGCTCAGGTCCCGAACGTGAGGAAACTGATGTCCCCCGAGGTGACTTTCAGTTGGCAGCCTATCACCTTCAACTCAAAAATAAGCTTTAGAGAAGCTTGGAGGATGCTGATGTAGCTTTTGACTAGCATCGGTGTATTTGCAACGCTCCCTTACACCTCGGGTGGCTTGTGAAAATCACCGACTTGAGAGTTTCCCATGCTGAGAAGTAGTTATTTATTTTCCTGTGTTCTTGGAAGGCATTTGGTTTGGGAAACAAATGAAATGGGTGCTTTAGGCTGATGTTGCAGCGTGGAGACTTAAGCAGAAGTTTAAATGGAAACATAAAGACGGATATGCTTGGTGCAGGGAAAAATGGCTGAGCCTCTTGAGCTAAGCCCCCTCTGTGAAGTTTTTTGCTGCCTGGTTTCCTGGTTGATGGAAATGTACTGGAATTAAATAAACCCTTTTTCTTAACCTGCTTACAGAAGAGAGTTCCAGAGCGGCTGAGGTTGGACTACAGAAATGTTTTATGGTATAAAGTTTCCTGAAGCTGTATTTTAGCTGCCCCATACAAATATATTTAGTGTAATCGTAAGTTGACAGTTTAACTCTGGATACTGCATTTGAGTAACTCTTGCAGTATGAACTCATGTGAGGTTTTAAGTAGTCCAGTTCTTTTTTTTTGTTACCCATGAGGCACAGCTTTGCTGCATACAAATCTCCACCCTTGGATAACTCAAATCCCTGAGTAAAACATCCACCACATGAGAATGAAGTCAGGTGCTGTGAGGACTATAGTTTCCTGCTTTTTTGTGTACTAGATGAAAGTTCTAAAATTTTGCTTTTTAAAATAGTACATAGTTCTGTGAATTGAGGGCAGCGAAAAGGTGTGCGCTGCTTTTCTGGCTTTAACATCAGAACTTTATATAAAGATTTTTTTAGATGACTTTAAGATCAGAACACTTCACATGCAGCATTGCTTCTCCTAATGAAAGATTTGGGGAACATCGTGTGTTTCCAGACATAGGAAAAATAAACCCACGCAGTTCAGGGTTACCATTGAGCTTTTGTACATGTTCACTTTTTAGTGTATTTATTGTACATTATATTTACCAATTGCTTGCTTATTCAGTGTAAGACTCCTCGTTTCACACATGGAAATCCAGTTATTTAATTTCTGGAGGTAGTACGAGTTTCTTCTACCTGAACTTTAGGAAGGCAAGTCTTACTCTGACCAGGTGGAGCAGCTGCAATGGAATCCTGCAGGCTTTAGCATGAAACCAAATGCAATTTGCATCCAAACCCAGGAAGTCTTCACAGCCAAAATGCCAGTTTTCATTCATTTTAATCTTCTCTTTTTCGGTCTTGAATCCAACTTGGCCTCTATTCCAGCGGGTGAAATGTATGTTTAAAAGCCCTCCCTCTCCCAGCATCACTTCCTCAGTTGCTCAAAGCTTGGGTTGCCCAACATGTACAGCTGGCTGCGGGTCCTCCCTGCACTGTGTGGGGAAGGACCTCTCAGCCTCTGGGCAGTGTTATTCCTTCAGGGCTGAGGTCCCACTGATCCAGTCCAGCAAATCTAGGCAGGGCCTCTTTGAAGACACGGTGGGGCAGGTAGATGTGAACTGTAGTGCTCCTGCTCGCTGTCTGTCTCTGCGAACAGGCTGCACAGTGTTCAACCGGCTCCCTTAAACAGGGGTCAGGAAAGATTCACTGTCTTGACTACCAGTGTTTTTCCTGCCCATCAACATGTTGTACCAGAAAACACAGCTGCTGTGAACTCTGTAAGGAATTGTGCCCTTGCCCCTGTGGAGCTTTAAAGACTATATATCATGACGGTAGCATTTTTCCAAATATTTTTAATCAAACAATGATTTGATGAGTTATACCTGTTGCTTTATAATTGTAATGCTAGAATAGGCACTCGAAGGCAATTAAAACATTTCTTGCTGCTAGTCATCTCGGATGGCAAACTGGGTTATAATTGATGTTGAATTTGCGTTCCCATATAAACTGTACACCAAATGTCAGTCGGTCCATGCCAATTAGTGCTTATGTTGCTAGGTCACCGTGGTCAATTGAAAACGGCATCAATAGAACTTGAAAAGGTTTCTTCCCGATCAGACCTTCTGACATATTGAGCAGAATAATGGATGGGAAAAAGCAGCCAAGGCCCCTACCCTAGATTCAGAATACTCGCCATAAGAATTCATTTGCAACCTGCAATTAACTGGAAAGAATGGACTCCCAGAAAGAGTCTGGACATGTAGAAAAGAAAGCCTCATTCTCCTGTACCCCACATGTTTGCTCTTCGGATGGTGCGTTACGTGTAGCGAACTCGGCCATCGCTGCCTTTTAATCTGCGTTCGAGATCAGCACGGACGGGTCGGCACGTTTGCCTCTGAAAATAAAGAGACAGAATCCTTCTGAGGAATTTGAAAAGTCTCTTGATTTGTAAAACGGAACTTGCTGCCTGCGGCGGCACCTGGTTCCGTAGCTCTCTCGAGCCGCGACAGGGGAAGCACTAAGCGGACGTGGCCTTTTGGTGGGAGAGTCTTGGCAGATAATCCCCCCTGCCTGCTGTATCTCTGATCGCTGGGGCGGCTGCAGTGCTGCTGCAGGTGCGGCTGAAGGGCACGGTGTTTAACTCGGGGACAAACCAACGTCTTATCACGTGAGACTGTAGAAGTCTGGGGTTTGTGGTGTGAAGCTCTCTCTGGGAGCTAAGTTCACGCTGCAGTGTGTTTCTTCTTTACACAGGACTGCTGGAGCTGCTCCTCTTCTTGCCTGGAACCGCATGCTGCAATCCCAAAACCAGTACCAGCCAAACCAGTACCAGGGGATGGGCGGACCCATGAGTTACCCACAGAGACCCGAGGATCGGATGGACAGGGGAAGACAGGTATGGAGACCTTGCCCCCTTTTGCACGTTTTCTTCTCCCCCTGAGTCAGGCTTCCTTCCTGCATGGCTGTGGAGAGTGAGTGCCGCATAGGTAGACGTTCCTGAGCTGGTTTTCAGCCCCAGAACTGTGTCACTGGTGTAAGCAGTGACAGGTAAGCCTCCCAGCTTTGCCCAGCCCCTCCTAGTGTACCCCTGTGCCATGACCGTGCCACCACTGCTTTCATTAAAGCCAAATCAAACACACAGCCGAGTCTCACACACACAGAGAAAACATCACTTGAAGGCAAGTATTTCAACCAGAGCTGTCATCTTATGTAAGGAAACCTATCAGCTACACATTTTGGGGGTAGAAGTGGGGTAGAAGGGTTTCTCTCCAGTACCTTTAACATGTAGATTCATATGACTTCATCAGTTCCCCTCCCCCAAATGTTTATTGTCTTCCTCTTAGCTGAAAAACCACTTGAATGCAAATGTTAGATTCTAGTAGCCAGAGACACAAACACATCTGTGAAAGCCCCTGTGAAAATGGCTTTGTGTGGTTAAATGAGAGCAAGTGACTGTCATAGGAGAACCTCATCCAGAATTAGAGGCAACGTCTTCATCAGTTTACGAAAATGCCATGGAGTGAAAGCACTTCTTGAAAGCAGCAGGTGATTTTGCTTATGTGGTCTTCTTGTGTGTGTTCCCAGTAAAAACACAGTCTGAATACACACTTGAACTAGAAATGTGAGTATTTACAATACTCTAGGATAGTTTAAAATAAATTTTTGGTATCTCCGTTAAAGTTTAAGTACTGTTGCTGATTTGGAAGGTCAGAACTATTGCTCAGCTTTCAGAAGGCTACTGACCAATAACAAGGACAGAGGAGGAAGAACACTCAGCTGTTTGGTAACAGCATTATTTCCCAGTCCCTTTTAGGGAAACTGAGGCAGAAACTGTCTGAAACTTGCCTTCTGTTGGGACCTGGCTCATCTACCTCATAACTGTGCTCAAGACAAGTCACTTTTTAGTGTACATTCTCAGTTTTCCTTCTCCCCAGTACACAGACATTTGTGTTATGCGGTGCAGCACCAGCATGGTCCAGTTTGGGGCTTGTTTTCTGGGACAGTTTCTCCATGCAATTGGCAGCTTGTAGTTGTTGTCACGTTGGCACATTGTGCAGCAAACGTGAAAGTCGTCTTAGAACAGTTTTATCGCTTCTCTCGTTCTTTGTTTGCTCTGGTTTCGTGTTGAGGGTGAGAAGCTCAGGTAGTGCTTCGGTATGGGGGGAAAAAATAGAGGCAAATATGCCACTGTTCCTTTTGCTCTGAGTATAGTGGGGAGGCATTCCCAGTATGAATCCTTCCAGGACTGGATTGGGCTATAAGCTAAACTAGGGTTATGATCATGTTAAGCGTAATGGGGAAACAGCAGGGCTTGAACCCTGGCGGTGCTGCCCAGCTAGTCCCCAGTGGTTAAGTATATTCCCAGTTGGGATAAGGGGTGTTGATAGGATCAGGTTTCCAAAACCTTTCATTTTGTGTTACTCAGGTTCACTCAAAATGCTGGAGACAAAGGAATCGATGCATTGTGGCCCTCATCCGTACCAGGGGCTGCTGTAACCGTGTAGGAGAAAATCAGGGGAGGATTTTGATCATGGGTGGTATTTAGGGCTGGAAAATAGGCACTTGAAAGAGGTCTGTCATCTGGGTCCTACTCTGTCCTGCCCTTTCTCCTGGGCACAGGACACGGGGGTGTTTGCAAAAGGAATAGGGGCTTAAACTGCTTCATTCCCAACCTTAAATATTCATGTGAAACAGCTACGACTGGGATCCCGAAAGTGACTGGGAAGGTTGCAGTGCGAGCTCTGGGAGTGCACCCCCCAGTTTAGCTCACTTTTGGAAGGATGCCTTATAACTGGAGGGGGGTCCCAGAGCATCGTGGGCACCTGCAGCCTGACAGGGACAGGACACCTCTGCTCACGCAGCTCTTTGCTGCCTGGGTGGTGGAATAGGAGCCAGGCTGGTGTTTGGAAATAGTGCAGTTCTTGTGCAAAACATAATTCGCCTTTCACTAGCAGGGGACGTGTCTCCTGGGTCATGAAACGAAGTTGAAACCATGTGGTGACAACAGTCCTATTTGTATTCATATACATGATGGTTATTAAGGACAAATCTTCCAGTTCAAGTAAATTTGCTTCCTTCAAAAATTTTATTTTCCGTTAAGTTGCTTTCCAACTGTTTTTTATCTCCTTTTAATTTTTGTTGCCTCTTTTTTTTTTTTTTTCCCTTTCTATTTCCTTTTTGTTTATTTTTGAATGAACTTTCCTATGTCATTATTTCCTTGGGGCTGACAGCACTGGAGTAAAATTAGAAGCTCCCGTAAAGGGTTTCGGGTGCAAAACCAATAATTGAATCTCGCATTGCTGCCTGTAAATTTCAAAGCTTTAAAGCCTTGAAAAGGGATTCAAGTGGAAGTGGTGACACATAGCAGCATAAATAATTATCTTTGGTCCCTTTCACCTCTGAATTCTTTTTTTTTTTTACAGCATACAGAACATGGTCTGAAGAGGTTAATAAACGCGCTGCTACAAAGCGCGTACAAAATTAATGCGACTGCCATGGATATGGGCTGTTCTGTGGCTGGGGGTGTTTGGTGGTGTCTCCCAGCTCCTCCAAAAAACTAAAGCATGAACTTGCTCGTGTTGTGACGTTTTTATTTCAGTCTGTAGCTGAACATCCAGATAAATGCCCTGTGCAGCTGTTACAAGACCTCTATCGGTTGTAGTTCTCTACAGGGATTGCTGCAGTTCGTGTAGTCGGAAGGATTTTTTTTCAAGGGGTATAGTTGACTTATTTCCTTTTTTTTTTTTTTAATCAATTGATTGCAATCAAACCCAAAACCAAGCATATATTAAACAAAC
>WTSP01022325.1:89036-127752 GCA_025331215.1 Actenoides lindsayi | reverse complement strand
CAACCTGCTCTAGTGGGAGGTGTCCCTGCCCATGGCAGGGGGGTTGGAACTAGATGAGCTTTAAGGTCCCTTCCAACTCAAGCCATTCTGTGATTCTGTGATAATCTACCCAAAGCACTTTCACTGCCTGCTTCTAGGATGCAAAAGAGGAAATGGGCAGCACATCCAGAGCATGGCAGGCTGCCCAGACTGCCTCTAGGAAACCAAAAAAGTCTGGAGAGGAAAGCAAGACCATGACGACTGAGTAGATTTGAGTAGATGTGCAGTTCAAACCAAGACAGAGCTCAGTGCTTGGCTCCACCAGAGAAAGCACTTGTGTGAAGTTACATCATGAGATTCTCTGCTTGTTAAAGTTATCCTGACTCTGTACTACAATTGTTTGACATGGAAACTAATGTTTCCTTCTAGCTACAAGCTCTGTAAAGTCAGTGTAAACAGAAAGGAAGTCTTGCCAACACTGGTCTCGGGAGCTTCACTGTGTTGAAGCTACACCTGTAGGAAAGTCTTCAAATCTGGTTGCAAATCAAACTCTACATCTTTCCCTTAATATTATAAAAGAAATAAAGCATAAAAAAAACCAACAGCAAAGATGACAACTGGTTGTGAAAGTAGCTATTGCATTAGTCCTGTTTGGCCTACATTATCACAGATTAATATCAGAGAAAGAGGGGGAAGAACGAAGAAAAAGCAGCAAGCAAAGGAAGAGAGAGGCAAGTGAAGTGAAGTGAAGGGGGGGGGGGGGAAACCCCACCCCTGTATTTGAAAGCTAGTGTACACAAATAGGACACAAACAAGCATCTGCAAGGTGTTAACGCTAAGAAGAAGATAAGCTTGTGCTCTGCTAAAAATTTCACTGGATCAGAAAATATTACACTGGAAATGGGGAGTGGGAGGGAACCACTCCAAGGCTGTGGCTGCCCGGGGTTCATTAGAAAATGGAAAGCTTTTTGGGGGGCCCAACTGTTCTGAATCTGATACTATCTGAATGACAAAGCAGAAAGAATACGCTTATTCAGCTTGCTCTCGGGCAACACAAGCACCCTACTAGAGAAGATTAAAATTCAAAATGGTCAGAAAAGAGCAGAGCTGATCAGGATCACATGTAAACAAGTGTCAGCAGAGAACAGGCAGTGAAAAATGCAACTCCAACAGTACCCAGCCCTAGCAAGGTGCCTGCTAGAGTATCTAGCCAGCTCAGGACGTCCCACTTGGGGAAAAGAGCAAAGATGAATCACAGCTTGGTGGAGAACAACATGAATTATCAGGAATCCACAAGACATTAACTACCAAGAAAGGCTGTAAGAATTGGAGCTGTTTAGGCTGAAGAAAATACTGCAAGGAAGCTTTCAACATTTTTTAAATGCTGAAGTTTGAAATGAAAGAGAATCAAAATGATGCTGCTTTAACCATATAAACTCTGTCCTTTCAAAAGCTGAAGGAAAGCATCCCAAATGACTAATGTGAGAGATCACAGCTTCATTTCATATATCTCATGGATGGGAGCTGCTACCTTTGTTAATGAACCATAGTAGCACCACATGCCTCCATGCCTTCCAGACATCCAGTTACCCTGGTTTTGCTGTAGGGACTACCATCTCTTTATGTCCTCAGCACAGTTTCCTGGAGTTTTTCCTGCAGAGTATCAAAAATACTACAGATTTCAAGTAGCTACAAACCAGGCTGAATCTGAACCATTTACCCCCAAAGGAACAGCACCACAACTTACTATCAGTTTCCTAAGCCACACACATAGCTCTGGTATCAGATGCAGCTTGCTAAGTGGCAAGGACAATGAAGCACTGAAGCAGATTGCCTTGAGGTAACAATGGTCTTAGATGCCTCTTTGGAGGTACCCCTGACACCCCTGATAGTCCTGAATGTATACGCTGGCCTATAGCCCCCCCCAAAATAACAAAACCTCCATCCCTGCCAATCAAATAACCTAAACCACCTAATAAACACCAAATTTAGGTTATTTCTCTAACTGAGGTGATAAACTTGCATTGGTTACATTACATTTGTTTTCAGATAAACAGGAAAAAGACCAAAACCACTCTCTAACAACAAGGATGGATCTCCTCTTTTAAAGAATTTTATCTCACTTGTTGCCATCCTACTGCCAAGTTCAGCAGGAGTTCATACTTCATTGACAAAGCTATAAATTCAAAGCTTTAGAAGCTAACCAGGCATTCATAAAGGAAAAAGGAGCTCATCTCCTCCTTTAATGTGTAGAGAATGTTTAGAGGAAACTTGGATAGCTTTCCTCTGTGGATGGCCTCAGCATAGTATTTCAGACAGTAAATCAAGATATTATAGTACCTGGGACTTTATCCAGAACCTTCATTCCTCTTTTTGAATTATGCATTATAAAAATTTTGGTCTCACTTCAGCAAGCTTTCATATAAATAAACTAAGCAAAAAATATCTTTAATTGCAGAACAAAGAAAATTGCTGCACTTGATGAAAGGTTGTTTATTCAGCACCAACAAATGCAGCCTAATGAATGTAAGAGCATCAGATTTTGTTGTCACTGAAGATGTAGCCTTGCTTTTTGTTTCCACAGAGATTGTGGACACATTTTTCCTTTGACCCTGGCTGGCTGAACCAGTCATACCAAATTGTGCAATTCTTGATATGAAAAGCAAGTGTGTAATGTGAGAAAGAAAAATGTATTTTCAAGTTTGTATTAAGAGGCAAGAATCATAATTATTAATCACTATGTCAAGATAATTACTGCATACTTATAGTTCACATTGTGCATGGAAAGACTGGAGGCAAATAATAATGATTAGTACAGCTAAGCATAGTTTAAAAGGCACTGAATTAGTTCATGTGTCACATGAAAATGGACCTTTATTGACAGAATCTTGGTCTAATGCATAGCTGTGGTAAAGAAGGTTAATAGAAAACTGGCTTATCCCACGCAAAGGATATTAAACATTGTTGCATGATGCTACAAAACCCCAGTGAAACCTCCTTTGAATGCTGGCATCCTATTTTGGCCAGCTTGTTTGAAGACAGACAGAATTAGGTTGGTGAGAGTACAGCATGAGAAACAATGATGATGAATGGGGAAACAGGGCTTAAACATCAAGAGGGGGGAAAAAAGTAGAATTTATTAAGTCTCTAGAAAAGATGATTAAGAGGAGACATGATTGAAGTATTTATAATAACCATGGGTTATAAAAATTAAGCTCAGTGACTCATTTTTACATTGTTGGGCAGACCAGAACTGAAGGTGACAAGGGTAAAAGGGATTAGATGCAGGACAAATTTAATGATACACTTCATAGAAAGAAGAGAAAAGAGGTGAAATGATGTTTCATGAATAGATTTAAACAAAAGCTAGGTGACTGTTTAGAATCTGTACTGAGGAATAACAACTTTATGTGGGAAAAGCTTCTAGGGATCACCTTTTGTAATACCTGAGACATGCTTCTGTACATGCACATAAGAGCATCTGCAGCAATTTTAAAAATCCTACTTAAAAAAGGTTAAGAGTTTACCTAATTTCAAACAGCAAGAAAGGAAAAACATTTACTGCTACTCCTTCATAGTGAAGATGCAAATAACTAACTGTACTACTTCTCCTACAGCACTTTTCCTTCAAGTATTTACAAACAATTCACAGAAACATCCCAGTAATCCAGCAAGATAGTTAAACATATTCTTTATCTAAAAAGCAAGGCTGAAATTAATAAAACAATTCCCCTAAAGTTGCAGAGCTAAAGATTGTCAGCCAGGACCAGAAATGAGAGTTCTCTGCTTCCATAAGCCATACCCTGCTCTCCACACACAGACTTCAATGGATTATTTACTTCACTATCATAAAGGAGGTAGCTTTATTGCTCTGCTCTTAAGATGAACTTAAATTATCCTTCAGCAACTCAGTACTGTCCTCCCCAGAACTCTGTGGGTTTTTAACACACCACCTACAGTGTCCATACATTCAAGACATATAGTCATGTTAAATCAGTGTCTATCAGCTTAAAAAACTTGACTAAACACAAATTAGAAAATAAAATTTTAAAATATCTAGAAAATATTGACTAAGACCCCCAAAACAAATCACATACACTTGCTCCTCACAACCCCTTGCTATCTTTACAAATATTTCTTCATTTTTTCACCTATTTTCTGTTTCTATAGATAAGGATCCCATTAAAAAAAAACAAACAAAAAATCTACAAAAAACCCTCAAAACAAACTACAACAAAACCAACCAACCAAAAGCAAAGCCTCTGGAAGCTATGAGCATGTCTGATCTTAACATCACTGTGTACAGCAGTCCCTCTTGCCTCATGCTGATGAAGATCAGGATGGTTCCTCCAGCCCATGCTCACCTGTGGAACTCTACATCTTTCTCTTTGACATTTCAAATACACAAGCAATAAAAGGCACAATTTGCTTTCACTGGGCTTTTCACACAAGTTTCAAGAGCTGGAAAATTGAACTATAATGGCTACCTACGACTCCTGAAGTGACAGATGAGCTGGGGAACCTCTACATAGGAAAAGTAGATCCTTAAAAGTAATTTTCACACTCTGGGGTGTAACTACCTTGCACTGGAAGTTCCACGGCAGTTTTGAAGGGATTAAGACAAAGAACAGCCTCCACAACTGAGCCAGCTAAAAGTTTAATTAAATACAATTGCTTGCTGTGCTTCCCTTCACCAAACAGCCTCATGCATATTCATCACTGTAATTACAGCAGTAAAAAACTCCACAACTAATTACGCTGTGCTTCTCATCCTCTATATGCTTGGAATTTTTTACATAATTACTACTGAAATTAATTGCTAGTTAGTTAATTTTTGCACTTTGTCCTTTCAAGCTTAATTGAAAATTAAAATTTTTCAACCCGAGTCATTCTTGTAAGCATGGTGCTTTTACCTCAGATGGTGCCATACACCAAAATGGTCTTTAAATGTTTGCAGCCATGCAGCATAGAGTACTAGTAATGTAGCACAGACGAGTACTGTAAATTTTATCATTTCAAACAAGAAAGTGTTGCCCTAATGTATATTTACTATTTCCTTGTTAGTTAGTCGTATGCTCTTCTTCAGAGAGCATTCAACCTGCCTGCTCCCACTTGGCACTTCATGCAGCACATCAGCACCTCATCCCCCGAGACACAGGCTACTCCATCAGTACCACAGTTGCCTCAGATCAAGTTCAACCCTGGAATTTTCTTGGACTGTGGTTCAAACACTGTGCCTAGTATTTCAAGGGTGACTAATGATTTTGGTTCTCCAACGGATTTTGAAAGAAGTAACAAAACCATTTCTTCCCTTGAGAGGTGAGGGAAAAGTAAGAATCAAATAGGAAAGTGAGATTTTGACTTGGCCTAGAAAAATAATTGCCTGAAAAATTTTGACTTCACTTAGAAAATTCACTGTGCAGGATTACATGCTGTGCATGGCAAACTTTTAAACCAATGGGTCGATATCTTTCAATGCTGTAAGCAACGGAGTCTCCTCATTTACTAGGGCAGTCCACTTCAGTTGTACACATGATGTTTTACTGATTTGGAATATGCCTTTTATGACCGACACTGTACAATGTAAAATCTTGGTGTCTACTAAAACTCATCTGAACTCCACGCTGCGGCAGCTGGTGCACGATGCAGAAGCCCTGGATGGGTGCCCCAGCAATTCTCAGGACACAGCTGGTACTCAAACAGGACCACCACCATCTCTCAGCAAAAGAGAGAACGTTTCGGAGGCCTGCAGCACATAGCCCCACTGAAATCAACTACAAAGGTTATTTCCATTTAAACCCAAGTCCTTTGTTCCTTATAATAGTAACAACAATATTAGCTTTTTAGCCCTTTAAAATAATTCATTACCGCTTCAACCAAAACAGCAACAACAAAGTCAACTCATCCGTATTTCAAACACCTTTTCTAGCTTAACTTTGAAGCTTCAGTCTTGCTAGGTTTAATCAATTTCAATTTTTTTCATGTCAAGAAATCTGGCAAATGTCTGATCAGCTGGTAGATTTTCAGAGGGATGAGAGAAGTTTGCAAACAGAACACGTGTTACTTAACTCACTGGGTAAATTTTCCTCTTGTGCTCTTCCAAGGCTCCACGAGAACCAGAGAGAGCAAGCTGCACTGATGCAAGGTGGATCGTTTACAGGCTGACTCCTTCAGAACAGGCTGCCTTCTCAAAAGTGCAGCTTTTACTTAGCAGCCACTCCCTGAGCAAGAAGACATCGCTATATAGAGGGACTAAGCCAAGTTTATCAATTCTGCCAAAACTCCTGTTGCTCCAACACGGCAAATGTCCTGTCCACAATGAATCTGTCACAAAGATCCACGGTGCAGGCCTGTCAGGAAGGGAACCATTCCCACTAAGTTTTCTTCCAGTTATCTAGAGTGAAGACTGGTGCCCCCAGAAAGCAAACGGCTGAAGAGGAGCGACTCAGATACGGTACAATGCCAGTAAACAAGAGCTTCCAAAAGACTGGTAATAGCAACTACATCTGGAAAAAATCCAGAATGTCTCAAAATCTCGCTGCAGCAAAAATCAGATCCCAGACACTTAATCCCATCCCCTGTGCTGGAAGCTACTTTTTAAGCGCATCTGACAATAGCGCTACAGGCTTGAGCGATGCAAAGTGTATGGCAGGGCACAGAGTTAAAGCTGTCTTGGCCTGCATCTACAGTGAGACACAGAAGGGGACTTTTTCATCCAGTCAAGACAGGGCGTGCATCATAATCACCAGAGTCGCTGTTATAAGGAAGGTGGAAACTTAACAGCCAAGAGGAATTCCTCATTTCAAAACCCCTCAGTGAAGAGCCAATAGCGAGTTCCCAGGGTAGATGGGGAGTAATTAAAAAGGTAATTAAAAAGAAAAAGCATTGAAAGTCAAGAGCCCAAGAATGCCAAAAAAGCACTTTCAGTAAGTGTTGTAAAGACTATGATCAGTGATCCCTTACCAGTAAAGCAAATGAACACAGTATTTGTTCTGTCTCAGTAGCTTAAGAGCTGCTGGACCTGTGAGCCACATGTATATGAACTAGGAGGTTCTGAATAAACTAAACTGGTACTGTCAGCAAGCAATGATTTCTGCTTTACAGATAATTTGCAATTCAACGGGGAAAAATCCCTACTTGTTTATCATGTCCAATTTAAAAAAAGTGACTTAAAACATATATTCAGTTGCATACTTCCACAGACTGACTATAGTTAATTAGTTCTAATCACACAAAAGTGCAAGGATCTTTGCAAACAAGTCTAAAATTTTCATAACCTAAGAATTATTTTTTTTCTTCACTCTACTAATGGCAGCAATAGTATTACACTGATATATACATAAAAGTACAATGAATAGCGTGAAATTCTTCAAGTTCTTACACCTTTCATAAAACTTTCTTCAAGTTTTTATGTCTTTCTCTGCATCTTTCATCTGACTGAAGTCTTCTGTCTTCTTATTTGAAATTTGGAAAATGCCTGCTAGGAACATTCCAGGATAGTGCACATTTCCTAAGGACTTCTCCATGCACACCTACATACTATACTAAGAATCATTTTTAAAACCTAAAAAAAAAAAAAAGAAAGAGCAGATTATGTTGGTCTTGCAAATATTGACTGTCATTTATCTCAACTACTCCACTATAAAATACTTCTCCTTTAATTAAATATCAAATCGGTCAAGTAGGCCTGCAGATTTAATTACTGCTGCGGTTTTAAATGAGCTTGTTTCCCCTTGAAACCAGTGAAGGTTAGCAGGATGACCTCAGTCTAATGGAAAATCCTCAGTCTGGCAAGACACTGGACACAGAAATTTGTCCCTTATGGCACGGTTTAAATAGCATTCCCAGCAATACAATGCTTACAAAGGAGTACTGGTTTAAACAAGTTTAATCCAAACATACCTGAGTTCTATGGCAGTTGACTGCTTGACGGAAGTAAACTAATTGGACAATTAGAGGGAGGCCTATTCAGCCTTAACTTTGTCAGCTCACTGTTGTCAGCTCATTGAGAGTGGACTTGATGTCACAAGTCCCTAAAAATCTTCAGGGTTGATTGATACTTTTCTCCTCCGACTCATTATTCCCACCAACCGATTCACTCAGCCACCTTAGTACAGGACCCGGGGGTCAGGTCACTCAAGTGATGTGGGCAGAGCTCTCATGGGTGAACAACAGGCAGTACAGGAAAGGGCAAAGTAAAGAGGAGACCTTGGAAACAACTTTGAGCCAGAAGTGAGAGTAGAGATGACTGAATGACAGAAGAGTCTTCTAGGCCACACGGTGTTGTTACAAAGCGTTTCCCATCAAACGGAGAGAATGAGGATTGTCACCTTGAGTGGAGTCTCTGCAGAGCTTCCTCTTCACATCAAGGGCTTGGAGGAGACCAAGTGCACACCCAATATGATGACGGAAAGAAGTTCTCCTGAGGGATGTCCTCAAGGGACTTGCAGGCTAGCTGTCAGCAACCTGAAACCCACCTCACTGATCTCCAGTCCTCTGAGAGGAAAATCTATGTACATCTTCATTCTTCTTCTGCATTAAGATTGTGGACCAAGAATCTCAAAAGGCTACATGTCAGGTGGAGACGGTGATTCTGGTTCTGGGCAACACCCAAGAAATGAAAGCAATTACTTGCTTAATGATACCCGAGTAGCTGAACACAGGCCAAAGCTGCTTTAGGAAGAAGCAACTGCAGGCATTTAGATTTACTCAAAAACCATCGGTATTCAGTGAAAAGCAACTGGCAGCTGAGAAGGCACTTAGTAATACAGTCTTCTTGCATTTAAAAATTGCAGATGTTCCCGAGTATCTTTATAACCCTACTCTAATACTCTGTCTAGACAAAAAACTCATAGAATATATAACACATGACACTTTCTACATCCTCTATGGGGATTAACCAATAAATCAGGTTTGCAGACTCAGAAAAACTGCATCCTTTTGAAAGCGACTTGCCAAATTTCAGTAAAGGAAAGGTTTTCTGCCCTTGGGAATAAAACCATGACACTTTAAGGATGAGCAGCAAGATACCATAACCAGCAAAATAATTAAACCATTATTGAAGTAACAGAATCTGTAGAGATGGAGAAAACAATGACAATTTCTGTGATGCACAACCCTCTTTTCCATGCTGCATCTTACACAAAGACAGCAAACTTGACACTCATTGTACAGCACAAATATTACGCATGTTCTTCACTGCACGCTAATTCCACGATGGAAATGCAGCACTTAACACAAAAGCAGCATTCTTCTGTTCTCCTTCACTAGCGTCTGATAGCAAAGCAAACTGGGGTTCTGTGATCTTACTGGGTTGAGGAAGTTCAAATCCACGTTCTTTTATCTGCCCAAATTTACTGCCCTACCTAGGCAGCAGGTCACGGTCTTGCAATCAGGGATTTCACGTGGGTAACAGGAGATGGCAATCTGGGGCTCTTGTCCAAGTGCTGCTTACACTTTTCTATACAGTGCAACATATAAAAACATCAGCTGTACTTAAGGAGCAGAAAGAAATACAGAGCTGCCATTTTTGCAGCATCCTTCCTCTTTTTTCCCCCTTACCAGCCCAAGGACTCTTTAAATTCTCTCCTGTAAAGTACAGAAAAAAAACAACCAAAAAATGACCAAAACAAAAACTCCTCCACCCCCCCCAAAAAAACAACCCAAAAAAACCTAAAGCAAACAAACAAGAAAAAAAAAAAAAAAAAAAAGAAAAAAAAAGGAAGAAAACCTGTTTTCACCCAAATAGCCTGAAGCTGTACAGTAGAGATAATGGGTCTCTCTTAAGGTGCTTCTATTCTTAATCACCTTAGGGTGAAGGCAGCAAGGTGTTCCATACCCTTGGACAAAGATTTAACTAACGACAATGGCTGATGAAAGGGGAAAGCAGCTTATCATGGGTCTTTCTGAGCTAGGTGGATGCAAATACTACAGTTTTGGTGGAACTTAATCCTGTTTGTGCATATGAGTCCTCTACCTTGGAAGTCTTTGGAAAACGATCTCCTGCTGAGAGAATCCCAATCAGATACAGGAGTGAAACTAAATCCAAACTGCTTTGCCCTGCCTAAATGGAAGCAGAGACTGAACACTTACATTAATCTAGGTCTACTTTTTTGACCACTTGTCACACCTCAATGGCAGAGATCTTTCAAACATGCATCCTTCCCATTTCTGTTGTATCCATCATTATCATCAGTGTTGTTCTAATCACAGAGGATGGATTAGCAGGAAACTTTCTTTCCTGTCTTTGGCAAAGTTTCTTTGCTGAAACTCTAAATGTAATTATTCATTTGCTTATTAGTTGCTTGCTGTTTCACTGCTAACTGGATATAAAGAGTTTCATTTAATGAACTGGACATCCTTATTTAACTATCCTTTATATCGCGCTGCATTTTTAATAATGGGCTGAATGAAAAAAAAAAAAAAAATACTGCATTACATCACCCAAGGCCAATAAGGGAAATTTCCCTTAATCTGAAGTCTAACAGACCAGCTTAATCTGTTTTATTTACTTACACTGGATGAATGCATGCCACAAAGCCTAAGCACTTGCCATGGCAATAAATTCAGCGCTAGGGCTTCTGGCATGTGATGAACATTTCAAATACTATATGCAAATTCCTTCTTTGCCAGCAGAGGAAAGCTCCTATTCATTCACCCATTGTATACTGTGCATTTTTAGCACTTCAAGGGGTCACTTCAATAAACCCTAACCCGGATTGAATCCTACAGAAACAGTCCAAGGCTCTGACTTTCTCCTAAAATACACACTACATGCTCCTTACTATTGTTTCTTGAAAACTTATAGCAAACCAGGTAACTTGGAATTCTGCTTTCACCCCTTCTCTACTTCACAGAGAAATCAATTCGTTTCTTCCTCCTGGATCTGAATTTTCCCATGCTCTAACTCCAACAAACTCCTGATCATTAAAACGTCCAAAAAGACTACACGCAAATGCTTTCTTCATCCAGAAGAATATTCCAACCCAGGCTGAAAAGCAGGAAACAACACACAAACTTAGGCTTTTTAAGCCACAACTTGTCCATGGATGACGCCTGCAGTTCTGTATTGAAAGCATTTTGGCAGGAAAAAAACATGCCAGGCACTCTATTCTCCAGTAATAAATGCACATGTATATAAAAAAGAATGTATCTGTCAAGACTGGATTAATTTTCACATTTCATTGCTCTGGTCAAACAATTAGCCTGCTTTGCTGATTAAAAAAAAAAGGGAAATTCCCCCCTTCTAGCTAATACACTCTTTTCCATCAATGAAAAAACACGTTTTTTTGTGGGACACCCAGAGTTGTGTCCAGGTTTGCTGTTCTGCCTCGGGGCTATACCGTGTGCATCTTAAATCATGCAGCATTTAAGCTAAAATTAAATTTAACATTAAATTTATGATCCTGTTGGTTTTTAAAAGCTAATGATATGTGCTACTTAAAGCAAACTGCAAGCCCAGTGGGAGGTATTTTAATTAATACAGTTTGTTCAAAGAAAAACAAATGCAATTCCCCCTCATCTGTCAGCCAGCTGTACTGCAACCTGAATGCATGGAACGCAGAACAATAAAGCAAGCCTGTGAGAAAATCAGACAGAACTGGGACTTGACAAAGAATAGCAAGAATATAAGTCAACTTCAGCGATATTAGTCAGGAAGATTTGAATTTTATAACCTCTACTGCTTAATAAACACAAATTTCCAGCATCTGCTCTGAGTTCAGGTTGATCATTCCTAGCAGAGATTAGCAGACAATTCTGAAATTGGCTCTCCCAAGGAGAGCTCTTCAATTGTACTGCACAGTTCTCTACATTATGAGAAGAGAAAAAGCATGGTAGCAAATGGGGGAAAGAACAAAGGAAAGAGTGCATAGCAGAATTGGCTATGGGAATTTCACCACAGCCCCCAAAGTCATACGAACACTAATAGAGGCCTCCAATTAGCCACTAATCTGATATTGATTTTATCTAATTTACAGCAGATTAATTACTACAATACCAGATGACTTACTACCCATTTAAAATAGAGTATGTTATATTGAGATCAGGTCCCTAACATTTTTACAATCCTACTATTGATTCCCCTAGGGCAAGCAGTCTTGGAGAATTCATGTCAGTAGCATCTACAAAGCAATTTAAACTACTTAGGCATTGCTTTCCTTTTTTTTTTTTTTTTAAATAAAAAATAAATAAATCAATCAAACAAAAAATCTCAAGACCGATTGACAAGTTCTCTCAGCAAGTACTGTCATACTTGGCAACAGTTTCATGCTCCAATATTAGCACTGAACTTCAAGCACTTGCTGAAGCTTGAAATGACAGAGACTATTCCTTTTTCAGACTGATGCAAAACTAAGTTTATTAACATACTGATACTTAACATGTGGTTGATAGTAAGACAGCATCCATTGGAATATGATCTCAATCACGTAGACTACAGGTTTGCTAACAGTTAGGACATGGGGATGAGAACAGACATCCTTTGGCAGAAATCAATCCAGATAATGGAAGGGAAGCAGTCTCTCCACCTCCTGCTGAGATCAAGTGATCCAAGAGCTGTCAACTGAATATTTAAGTTGAGGTGTATATATATGTATGCCTGAGTTCAACTTACCATGCCAGTAACAATGCGTTATTGGTCATGTCTTCACACACCAAAACCTACACAGCTCCATTTTCCTTTACCTCTGGGCTCCATTTTGCAATGCCCAATACTTGCTTCAATTGTAAGAGAATCAATACTTAAGTTTGGAAAAATAAGTAAAATATTCAAAACAGTTCTTCTCTACACAATATATAAAATTCACCTGGCCTATGACAGGAGTGACTGCAAGAGGGGTAACATCAAGATCCTTCCTCTTAGCACATTTCCCCTCAAAATGCAGCGACTGCCAGTATATGTGTTTCTTCTAATTGTGTTACAAGAAAATGAAAGTTGGTGGGTAATGACATGCATTGCCCATCTACTTATAGAGAAAATTATTCAAGATCTGGCATTCCGGAAATTTTAAGTAACTTCCCCTCCCCAGCACTTACTCTCTTGTTCCCTCCCCCCCACACCTCTACAGACACGAAACAAATCTAATTTAAGCAAGTCCCCAAATTTCCCTTGGTACAAAACTTAAAAACACCCCAACATACTATTTTTCAAGGAAAAGAATAGCTTTAAGACCACATGACCCAGAGGAGCTGAGAATGGCATCCACCAGCACCCAAGCAGGTAACTAAAAGCACACTTGTCACCACCAGATCATCTCCTCGGAGCTGATTACCGCATTGCTCCCAGTTTTGCTTAGCTTTTTATTACAGAGCTATGTACTGAAGCTCTATGGTGAATCATAGTCATTTGAAAGTGTGTCCACCACGAGGAAATGCAAGAATTGATAACTGCTTTAGTGTTCATTGACTATAAATTTTAGTAATTATTCCAGCTTCTATTCTTCTCACTTGGCCTCTTCTAGTTAAAAAAACCAAACCAATAAAACCATACTCTTTAAGGTAACAGTGTTGTCATATCACACAACACCCTGGCCCCATTTACTGTGTTTTAGTTTGATTGGTCTCATCTTTGAACTGATGATTTGAAGTGGTAGAGACTATTTCTGTCACATCTATCCGTGAAAGAATTATTGAGAACTTTTACATCTGGGTAACTTGAGGATCATTTCACTTAGCTACCCAAAGAAATTGAAAAGAAGCCTAGTGAGCAGCACTGAATACAGAATTCACATCACTGAGCTGTACATCCCCAATTAATGCTTTATTTGACGTGGGTTTTATATTAATTCTTTTCAGTATGCACAGAAATATGTGAAATTCAGAATTGTCTTCAGAAGAGAAAATGCCTTTTACTTTTAGTTGTTTAGAAGTATCCTTTCAGACTCAAAACCTTTTGGAGATGCCAAACAAAAACACTGTCTTTTCACATATGGATAAGAAACAATTAACAAACAGGAGCTGTTGAGTTGAAGGGAGAAAGGAGGATCTTCATACATGTGCAGGCTTTGGATCATCACAAAATCAAGAACCAATGAGTCTCTTATCCCTAGTACCTCCACTGCATTTGCGTTTTCCCCCAAACTCCATAGGGTTTGCATGTTGTAACTTCAGGGGAACAGAGGCCAACATGTACACAAACTGTGTGAACACGATCATTATGAAGATGCTAACAAAGAAATTACTTTCCAAGGAAAAAAATCCTCTGTAGAACACCAGATGCTTCTTCCTGCTGTTAATTAATAACAGTGAAAAGCCTTCCCCACCCCTGTAATCAAACAAAAGCCATTTTACCAAATGAAAAAAAAAAACCAACTCAGCACCTTCCCTGTGCTACACCTTATGCCCACTTTGTGGGTTGGCCTTCATCATTGGTTTACAGCTAAAAATCCTCTCTTTCTATATCATTTATTTCTAAGAAGAGCTGCCCTGAACAAGCATAAATTCAGCTTTTCAAGAGCAGTGCTATGAAAGCACTCTTAACTGTTCTCATTGTTTTAGGTTTGGGTTTTTTTTTCCTGATGAGTACTGGATTTGATTAATAAAGGCAGTCTTTCAAAGTACTAAAATCTGCCTAATACATAACAAGCTTAATTAAAAAGCCCCCATAAAATCATAAAGACCTCACTGGAAGCAGAGGATAACATACCCAGACTCATTACAAGTATATGCCAAGACTAGGAGAAGGCCACCTAAGCCCTTTATCCTCTCAAGAGACACCAATTGAGAAAAAAAACCTAAAAACAAAACAAACAAAACCACACACAAACAAAAAACAAACCACAAAAAACAAGACTCAAGAGCAAGAGACAACTGATAAACTTCCCTTCATTATTTACTTGCACAGCAGAAGCAAGTCACCTAATTGTGTCCTGATATTCTGACACTTATTTACCGACTGCTTTCAAATGAAAGTGTACAAGTATAAAAAGGGCTAAGGGAATGTAGCTTCTCATATTTTGCTAAGTAAGAACAGAAAAGCCTTGATAGGGAGATTTAGAGG
Organism: Actenoides lindsayi; assembly: GCA_025331215.1. Lineage (NCBI taxonomy): Eukaryota > Metazoa > Chordata > Aves > Coraciiformes > Alcedinidae > Actenoides > Actenoides lindsayi. Next base: position 112,775 of record WTSP01022325.1, on the reverse strand, counting down.
TCAAAGTGAATATTTTGAGATCAAAGCGTAAATGCTTATTTTGCAAATATCCTCTTGTCCCTGCATTATTTGTGTTCATACAGCTCCAAAGTGTTAACTTCCAGAAATCCAGAGGTGAAATGGGTCTTCTGTATTAAAATTGTCTTCTCACTGCTCAAGAGGATTAAGAAGGGATGAAAGAGCCGTGCTAAAAAACAAAGATTAAAAGGCTAGAATCAGACTGTATTGATCAGAATGGGAACTACATTTCTCTTTTTCTTGTTTGTTTTTGTTGCACTTCAAATCGTTTAGTGATACAATCATTTTCCATGCACAAAAGGATGCTCATTTCACCTGTCAGGCAAGCAGTTCTGCTAGCATTTTAGGTAACAAAGCTTTGGCTTCTTTTGGGAAATTCCACATACACAAGCTCCACGTTCCCAGTGAAATCATCTATTCGGAGAAGCACACTTTGAATCAAATCACAAAACATACAGCAGAAGCCATTCAGGATCACCCTATTCCAAACCACTTTGTTGTGGGTGCCCTGGGGAACTCTCAACCCTTCCAAGGGTACATCCAAAGGAGAAAGGCGTTCTCAACTTCTTCCTGAACAGTGTTTTCAGTGAATTTGTGATAGGATGTTTCTTCCTCGATGGATACTAGAAGACAAGACACTAATGCTCAGATGGTTAGCCCACTGAAATTCATCCGAAGACCATGTTTTAAGACCACTGGCACAAACCCATCCGTAAATAAAAAAAAAGTATTTTTGTCACGTCCAAGAAGTCTTGCTCTGTTTAGATAGCAATTTCATGCTTTGCAGCTTGTGTAGATAATACAAAACACCCTGCTAAAAGCAGACAGAGATAGGATCTTTCAGCAAATAGGTAACCTACTGCAAGTTTTGGATATCACATTAAGGTGTAAACATTACCCAAACACCATGATTTGAAGATTTTTGTCTCTGTTGGCATACAACTGACTGACTACATACAATAGAACTTTGGGGGTGTTTTTTTATGTGTTTTGTGGGGTTTTTTCCCCAATTACCTGAAATGATAGCTAATTTTGTCAAGCTTAAAATTAATTAAATGATTCCCCTCCTCCCTTAAAACTTGTAAGAGCCCTTAAGAAGAGAAATTAACTTATTTTCATGTGTTTGCTGCCAAAAATAAATAAGCCACGATGGAAACAAGCATTAAGAGATATTCAGTATAAGAAAATCTCAGGATTGCAAAGAACAAAACTCTTCTACCAACGTATCAGTTGGACAAAAATTATTTTTGTGGCCTTTTGAAAACACTACAAATCAAATAATCCACCTGTTAAGTGCCCATGATCAGATGATTACACTGTGCGTTTATTGCCTATCATCCTTCTCTGACAATTTGGAGAGCAGTGAGAATAGCAACATTAAACCCCAGGACTCGGCCCCACTTCTTTAGAAGATGCAGGTGTTACATACATGTCAAACACCACTACAGCCAGAGGATTCCAAAGATCAAGTGAAAATCTGCTGACGACATGCAGCAGATGAATTAACTTTGAAAGTGAAGCTCTCCTCCTAAAGACGGATCAAAGACCAGAATGCTGTAGTGGTCATGGAACTGGCAGTATACTGGTAGATACAGTGGAATGTAGTGGTAATTCCCCTGTGTGGCAGATGGGGCAAAGGACATCCTTTGCTTTTGCCGGCTTCCAGCACTGCATAAATACTGAACAAGCATAGCTGCACAAGGACTAAGAGACACCATTAAATCTGGAGGATCCTTTCCTTCAACAAATGAAGAAAAACACTAAGCAAGCATGAGTCAATCCTAGGACACACTCTTTTTGGTGTCTTAGCATAATGTTAAAAATGTTTAGGGTCAGGGCAGTCCCCTAGACCTATAACACTCTTATTACCTAAGATAGAATATTAAGTAAGCAACCAACAACTAGTTTATATAATCTCCAACTACGTCCTTGGGAGATGAGGAAGCATTATTGCTATTTTAAAAATTGGAAGGAAAAAAGTGATTAGAGAGACAACCTTGGTCTAAGTCACACAGCAGGATCACAGATGATCAAGGAACTGCATTCAATCTCTCAATTCTTTGATTAGGATGGCCCAAGTGGCAAGGACGCTTTCTTTGATCTTTACCTTTATGATCTCTGGTGACAATTAGGGTATGCCAAGAAGCCTACAGACATATCATCCCTATATTTATACTCTAGCTACAGTAACAGGAAAGTATTTTGAAAAATACAAAACAACATCGTCTTTGATTTGCAGTCAGTTCCCCAAAATACAGATCCTCCTATTAACACTGAGGAATTAAACAGCAGGGAGTTATCTCCACGTATTCAGCAAGTAAGCACTCTGAGCTGCACTGTCAAATGTGTGGTGAAATGTCCAACCCTCTTCAGCCAACCCTCCTTCCTGTTTTGGAGGATCACTCATAAAGCTAAGCTCCATGAATACTCCTAGCAAACACTCATTCCCAAGGAAGAGGCTCTATTGTAGAGGAATTATTGGGATCATTATAATATCAATACAACAGCCTATTAAAATCACAAGACTTATCGCTGATACCCTGCTCCCAAGTCTGTCAGCTCCACAGTGCACCATGCTAGCAGCAGCTGGGACATTCTCATTTACTTTGCAATTGGCCTATATCACAAACCACAGTAAATTCTGAAGTCATCATGGACTGCAGAATTTAGGATAAACAAATTACATTAAAATAGCCTTCTTTATATCTCTGAAGATTAAGAGAGCTCCTGTTTTCAGCTAAAAAAGTCTATTTCAGCTCAGGAGAGTAGTAAAGGAAGCAAGTATCTGGTTATCCATGGAGCTTCAAAGCCCTCCCTGGTTCAGGTGCATTCTGTCGAGCCACTGCATCTCCAGCACAAGTCCTGGGGCCACAGACTGAAATCAGAAATCAAAAAAAACCTAGGCCATATTATGCAAAGTGCTAGTTGGGTTAAGAAATTTATGAAAAACAAGTGACTGTCTGAAGATCTTGTGCTGGATAGGCATCATCCATCTTCCCTCAGCTGACCTAAACTCTCTGTCGCGGCCAACGACAAAAACATTGATTTAACCTGTGCTGCTGGTTGATACAACAACGTACAACCACAGAATTAACAAACCTGGCATCAACGTCTCAGACTGATCCCCTACTCTGGCACGAGGCAGTTTGAAAGAAGACAGTATTGATCATCCATGCCTTATCCGTGGGCATACAATTTAATTATTTGGGGCTGAAAAGCAGGAGGGGTTGTATGTATGGGTGTTTTAGAGGTTTGCTTGTTTGTTTTTCTAGCTACTTTCTGAATTTCTACTATAGTTCAGAGGAAATATTACTCCCATCAGGGAACAAAAGAAACAGAGGGCACAGAGACAATCAGAGCCACAGCGTTTGCACAGACTGTCGTCCCAAAGTATGCAAAGAATTCATAGTGCCAAAGGATGCAGACACAACAAGCTGAATGTGAACCTGATGCGGTGCCAGAAAAAGAAAAAAGGCTGAAAATATTTGACAGTACATTCTATGGATCATTAACAACGTCTAAAAATATCCTTGGTCAGCAGCTTTCCTTGACACAAGTGATCCATTCAGAAAGGCAAGTTAAGCTTCCCACTAAATCCTGATCAATAAAAAAAAAAAAGTCCACATGATACGGAAACATCGTCTCTTGGCAAGTTCAATAGTCAGTGGTTTGAACATCTGACTAAGCACCGTAGTAGGGGAACCAGTAATTAAAGCAGCAGAAAGCTATGAAGGCACATGAAGGGGAAGTGCAGGGGACAGAAATCTGAAAGACCAGCATTCAAGCTGCATGTCACAGTGCCTCTCATAAGCACTCAATTTACATAGCTGGTTTGAAATCTCATGTAAAATACATATTTCCTTTGGAAAAAAAAAGTATCTACTTGGCATGCAAGAATCAATCACATGATTACACGTTAATAGACAGAAACTGAATGCTCTGAATGCATCTAATTATAGTAATGGGAACCAGAAGGGAAAACATTATCCTCTGGAGTGACAGAGGCAATGGCAAGCTATTCTGATAGGAAATCAAACATATTATTCCAGAGCTTTCTATATGTAGCCCAGAGAGGAATGAAACCAAACTCAGCATTAACAGCCAAACAGAAATTACAAATATAACTAGCATAACCCTGGCATGGCACAAATATATGAAAGGCTGGTAATTCTCTGCAGAGTGACTGTAACACACCAGAAAAGCACAGCCACAACACAACCCAGAGCTGACTTTATCGGTAATACAGGAGAACAGAAGCTGTTGAAACAGGCCCAAACTTACCCAGTAATGGCTCAAGATGTTTCAACTCTTCCGTGACAGAGGCCATGTGGCTGTAATCATAGCAAATTAGACACAACTCTGACATTCAAGTGTGAAGTTTCTCATTTTAAAGGTTCACCTTGAGAAAGATCTAGCTCAATTTTTATGCAGTAAAGTGTCTGAAGTGGCCCATTTTCAAGTCATAAAAGTCTGATGAAACAGGCATATCCGTAGCTCTCGGGCAAAATACGGGAAGTATTCCAAACATTAGTGCAGCTTTCAAAGCAATTGCTGTACTGGACCAGGAGGAAAAAAAAAATATTTTGAATGTTAAAACCCACAGTGGTGAGTTGCATATGCATGAACCAGATCATGAAAAACTAAACCACCACCATTAGTGATGCTCTGGATCTGCCGATCCCTGGAATGCAAGGTCGTGCTCGTTGCAGAAGACGGGAGGCATCACCATGGAGCACGCAAGCTGTAGCTAGTGAGTCTCTACTGACCACAAGGTGCCAACTGGCAAGAAGCCTGCCATGGTTCACTTCTTCAGAACGAAACATCTTCCTTAGAATCTGGCTGTACAGGCCAGGACAACAAAACGCAACTCATTTACCTTGCTGGTGTGAGGATGAAGGGAGGTGAAATATTAGTGGATGGGCCCACTGTAGAACTAGCAGAGTCGTGTTCAACCCAGACCGTGCCGTAAACAAACTAACTATGGAGACTAGATTTAGAGAGTAAGCATCAAGTTGATGCATTTCACTCCAAGCTTGAAAAGGAACAGATTTCCCTATTTAAAAAAACAAACAACCAACAACAAAACAAACAAACAAAGAAAACCAAACAAACAAAAAACCCCCCCACAAATAAAATAAAATTGACATTCTTCTAGCTGCACCTATTGTTTATTAAATATTCTGCTACAATCAAATTACAAGTCTAGTTGTGCTAAGAAACACCATTCTGCATGTTCTTGGCATAACGCAGACTTGCAGAGGAAAGTTCTTTGCCAAACATAAAATCCTTTATTTAACAGGTGACCCTCACCTCCCATCCTGAGCAGCAATGCCACCAAAGGGATGTGTTTGTTTTAAAAAGGACAAGAATGGTAAAAATAACGTCACCTATTGCAAGATTCCAAGTCAGAATTCATGGACTAACACTAACAACCTTTTAAGGTTAAAGACACGTGTCTTGAAGCATGATCTTGAACCATCTGCCTACTCAATCCCCCTCCCCACCACAAAAAGCTAGAAGGAATTCTTTTTCACAGGATGAGACAAGTTTGTGTATGTTATTTCCAAAAGCATTTGACAGTGTTCACAAAAAAAAGTAATTTTTCACCATATACTATACACTGCAGCTTCACAATAGTACACTATTCTCCTGGCCAAGTAATGCCTCCCATACCCATCACCTGTTCCTACCAGTTCCTTCCTGTGCACAAATTAGACTAACAGGGCTTCTCTTCTACTTTTTTGGTAGGTGAACCACCTGACGTGGGAACTCCCCAAGCTGCCCTCCAGCCAGGAGAGCTTCAGGTAGTGGGATCTTCTCCTTCCCCTCATGTTGGATCAGTCACGTAATCAACAACAAACATCAGGCCTCCAGAAGTGATGGGAATGAGATTTTGCCAAATATCACCCCCTCCAACAAACATGTCCTGTGTTGTGCTAGAAAAAACTAGGGATCAATTTTAAAAATTTTTTATTTTTACCAGATCCAGAAGTGCTTGTTCTTAGAACATATTCCCTTCTAAACATCTTCAACAGCAGCATGGCCTCACACGATACACACCTTTTCTTTAGGACAGCCAGCAACTCCACAGCAGTACTCCACCAAGCCCCACTGCAATGCACACAATGCAATGTGGGACACTTAAGTCTCATCTGGCAAACACCACTGTTAGGCAGTCAGATTTGTTTGGTTTATACTGTCAAGATGCTTTAGAGTCTTAAAGATTAATTATAAATCAAAGCAACATGACTCTCTTTCAACGGAACAGATAGTTTTGCCTAGCTTTTGCAGGACGCATTCCATGCAGTGCTCTAGACAGACACTTATTCTCCTGGCAACCGTTCAAGTTCAGAAAAAAAACCCCCACATTTACATAATGAGATTGTGAAATAAACTCCTGGAAACCAAGGATTTCAAAGTTAACAGTCAGCTCTTTGTCAGTGTTAATGATGTGCATATTTGTGTGCAAGTGAGTGGGCAACAATCATCCACAAACCAAAAAAAAAACTGCATTAGCATTAAATTTTGAAATTTTTGTCTTGCTTGGGTTGCAGATTTAATTACTTTTTAATACAGGCTTCTTGTCCGTTTTCTGAAAAAAAAAATAATAAAGGATTATGAAAAATCAAATGTATCCAGAGAATTTTATTGCTTTAGCCAAGTAATTATTTTTAAGCTGTTTTAATGTTTTGAAAGCTTTGTCTCAAGTACTCGAACACCATTTTAAGGAAGCTGTTCATGATATTTATGAATGCAATTGCTACAGCAATTTATTCTCAAGCTATTAGCTCATTAGGTCTCATGAGTCAAACACAGGATTAGGGTAAATGAGTTTCCTAAGATGTCTGTGACAGTGTGAAGAGATGAAGAAAAGGAAGAAAAAGCTACTGCAAACAGTAGAAAGAGGAACTCAGCAAGTTAAGTGTCGACTTTTATCAGGAACGCTGCTGTACCAGCATGCTAGAAGACTCTGTAATATTCATCTGTAATATTCATCTCAGTTGAAAACACATGGTCGTGACTGAAATACAGTCCTGTATTTCAGCTTCCAATACCTGATTTGCCGTTTACTTGGCAGTTTTCACAGGACTCCAATTTCAACTTGCCTTCATCTGTGCCCCACTGCTCTCAATGCAGTTCCTCTGGGAAGGTACCTAAAACCACCACCACCACATTGCTAAGTGTTGATGGAGAGCCAAGTTGTTTCTCTGCACGAGCTCTCAGGATGGCCACTTGGTCTTACGAACTTCTCCGAGCAAGCTGCTCTAATTAATTTGGCTCTGCCTGGTTTGCAAGGAAAAACTGAAGGTAGGCTGCACCTACGAGAACACGGACTGAGTCACCTGAGCTCTGAAAGCCCACAGGAAGCATGTTTAAAATGTGCATTTACATGCAACCAGGCAAAAGATGCAGTGATAGGCTGTATGACCTGATGGCAAGTCTGCCGCGGGAAGTTTGCTCTGTCCCGTGGAAATGAGCACTACGGTAACACTGGAGGGCTCCCGGTGTGGTGACAGCTCTCCTTTCATGAGCCAAACCTGTCCTTTGTTTGAAGCACACTTGGGCAGAGCAGAGGTGGCTCTGTAATTCGTAATAGCTAATGCTTTTAAATGACAGCAGACAGGAGTTTCATCCTTGTGAGGAATGAATTTTCAGAACCTTAGCTCAGCATGTGGAACAAGAAAAGGCGGCAGCTTTCTCTGGGGATGACAGAACATATGGTCAAGATGCAGTATGCAATCAGGAAGGAAAAGACAGGTTGACACCCTCTTCCGAAAATGCATTCACTCACAGACATTGCTCACTCACAATTTACTGTGAGAGAGCTCCACAGAACCACCCCCTCCCTCCCCTCCCTCAGACTGCATGGTGGTAAAGAGCCACATCTCCCACTTAGATCTACTTTTCACTGTTCTCACTACCACTTCTCCACCAAGAGAATCAAAACCACATCAACTAAAGAGTCATTTTACCCACGGGCCATTTACCACCTGAGGTGGAAGACCACCCCAGGGGAAGGCTCACACTGAATTACCAAGCTCAAAGGGCTCCAGCAGAAAAGCCCAGAGCTTCTCATGTCAATGAGACATGCTGCTCAATGGGCAGCATTCCTTCCAGATTCACCAGGAACTGGCACATACGCTGGTACGAAGACACAAAGCATTTTTCCCCAACCAAAGAGAGAACGCGCTGCCTTCGGAATGACTAAAAACCTCTCCATTCCGTGCTAATGCACTCTCTCATTTCAGCAGAGCACCCCCGACTCAGCAAACTGAGGCCACTGAACAACCACCTGCACTTCAAGGCACTCTGCCCGAAGGGCCACAGAAAGGCTTTTCACCAAGAGTGGTGGGGCAGAAGGGGGACAGCACTACCAGCAACCTAATGTGGAGCTATGAACCACGGAATGAAAAATACCTTTTAACAAGCAGCAGCAACAATTGGAAGTTTTTAAGAGGTACTGGGGTGGGAGGAGAAAGAAAAAGAGGGCCTCTCGTGTACTTCACTGTTTTGGCCAAAGATTCCCCTTTTCCACCTTGTGGAACTTCTTCTGACAGCTTCTTATGCCTACACGCTTACAGATGTAGAAGTTTCTGCCTGATGTTCCAGCAGATTCTTCCAGCAAAGGATTCTGATGAAGAGAAACATGTCAGCTGTGTAGAGATGAAATAAATTAGTGTAGAGACCTGAGGGCTGAAGGGGGCAGGTACAGCCCCCCCAGCTGAGCTCTGGAGGGGGCCTGTGCCCACCCCAGCCTCTAGGCACGTATTGCTTTTTCTTTGGGCCATATGCAGCATGTAAACATGTTCCACACTAGGAACCATATATGTCTTTCCTCAAGACTTCTCTCTCCCGCTTCCTATAATACTGGGTTCAGTTCGGGGCCCCTCACTCGAAGAGGGACATTGAGGGGCTCGAGCATGTCCAGAGAAGGGCAACAAAGATGGAAGGGTCTAGAGCACAAGTCTTGTGAGGAGCAGCTGAGGACCTGGGGTTGTTCAGCCTGGAGAAAAAGAGGCTGAAAGGAGACCTTCTTGTGCTCAACAACTCCCAGAACAGATGTTGGAGCCAGGTGGAGGTCGCTTTCCACAGCTAACAAGTGGTAGGACAAGAGGAAATGGCCTCAAGTTGCATCAGGGGAGGTTTAGGTGGAGTCTCTGGAGGGATTTAGAAGCCATGGAGATGTGGTGCTGAGGGACGTGGTTTAGTGGTAGGATTGCTAGTGTTATGTTACTGGTTGGACTCTATGGTCTTAAAGGTCTTTTTCAACTGAAACAATACTATGATGTGGCACTAACTCTTCTAACACTTTCAAATCTGGCTTGTGGGCCTGTCTGAAATAAACTCATCTCATCCGATGTGATGTCCTGAAAGTAAAAAAACAAATGTCAGTAAGAAGCTTACACAGCTCTGGAGAATATGACAGCCACTTGCACATTCAAAGGAATTGTAGAAATGTCACTTTGAAGTCTCACCATGGAAAATATCTTTAAAATATATTAAAGCACTAAAAGGCCCAGAACATTTTCCAAGCTAATTAAGATACTTAACATTGTTCTTAAGCAGAATAAATACTTTCAAGCTGCACATAAACTGCTCTGCAAAAGGAACTGCCAGAGAAAGCAGTACACATAATGCTCTGAAGAACAACGTCCCTCAAATTGTATTACCTTTTTTCTATAGGCTCATGTTTATAAAGTTATGGTAATTATATCCAGGTTTGAAATGGAAACAAATAAGTCAGTAAGGCGACAGATTTAAGTACATGGGATAAGCTGTGAGAGGTGCTCTTTCAAAGCAATGAAAAAATCCATAATTGTTATCTTTCTCTTCTCCTTCTACCCTGCCCAGTAAGGTCTCCCTCTAAACAGATTTGCTTTCTGGACATTTCATGCAATACTTGGCAAGTAAAACATGTTTCTGCTTCCTGGAATAATTTTCATGCATCTTGAAAGTGCCAAAGAAAACAGAAAGTGTCGGGCACTTGCTGAGGCTGCAGCAGAGTCGCCCTTCACTCACAGCAGCTGGGCACCAGGCACAGTCCCCCCCACAGAGGGGCCTAGGCGCCTCCTGGGCCAGAATGGGAACAAGGACCTGGGCCCTGCTCCCCACGGCATCTCCATGTTGGCCACTGGAACCGGGTCTTGCTCAAGGGACATGCAAACCAGGAAGGGGGAAGCCCCCAGGCCCACAAAATACACTTTCAGCCTGGAACACTAACTGTAAATTATGCAGGGTAGAAGAAGGGTTTAGAAGATGCAGCAAAAACCGAAACAGGTAATAAATTCAGCTGGATTGAGGATGGATTCGTGAGATATATCAGTCACTGACTGTAAGAAACAACTTCAGCGACTTCTATCCCCGGAGAGAGAAACTAGCGCCAAGAAAAATGAAAGAGAATCCTTATTTGATTGTTGTTTTGAGTTTCAGAGATCAAAAAAGTCCAAACCGTATAATATATATTGAAAAATGAAGTCATAACATCTGCATCCCTCCTGTACTCCTCTAAAACGAAGCACCTATGCAAACACATGAGACTTGGAGAGGGAAAAAAACCCAAACCTGCAACAGATAAAATTCAGAGGACAGAAGATCTGGACAGGTTGAACCACACACAAAATGTCAACAGAAAGGTTGATATTTAAAGATGAAGCCACAGAGCAATGGTTTAATAAGTTCCTAATGACAGAATACACCTGAATTCAGCTTGATCTAACCACTGGAAAGGTTAACAAGTCATAAGAAAAGCTCAGCACTACATGATCCTACCTCAGGACAAGCAGAATCTTCTTGTAAGAGACTTAGACTTAGACTCAGCAGCAACTGGTCTACAAGATCTTCATTAAAAATGCAAACGGGATGGAGCATTTATTAAATGCAGGGTGCACATTCACAGTACAGAAAGGGCAGAAGCAACACAGTGTAGGGCAGTCTTCACCCAGAACAGCTGAGAAATCCACTCCCCTGTTTGGGAAAACCAAGAACTAGAGAGTTTGCTCTGCATTCAAAACAGAAATCAAAGGTAAAGGTTAAGAGTTACTCTGCACCCCACAATAAGTGACCTGCACTGCAGGCTTGCAGAAACCAGGTGGGGAATGTAATACTTGGAGAGTTTTACTTGGCTTTAGAGCTGAGGTGAAGTTAGAATATGAAAACTTGTCATAAGAACCACAGGTAAAATAATTGCTCAGGAACAGCAATGAAACCCTCATGACCCGAGGCCTTAAACTTACACTGAACAAAGCATGACAGAGTGGTGCTGCACAGGGCAAATGGAATTGTCAAGCTATGAAGATCCTCTTTGAAGCCTCTCACAAGGAGGGAAGTGAAAACAAAGTCTGTGTTATACCTGCTTAAGTCAGTGTCCTTTCAAGCAGGGAGAAGTTTTGCTTGCATTAAATTTTCTCTGGTGCTTCACTACCGAGCTCCTTTTAAAAAATGAAGTAAAATAAAAGTGACTTTACATAAAAAGGATGACCTTTTCAAATATGCCTGAGCACAGAACATACTAAAAGTTGACTTTATTTGTGCATCTAAACAGACACTTTGAGGAAAAAAAACCCACACTATCGTAGTTTTTGGCTTTCTTGTGGAGGCACAGCCATAGCATACACAAGACAGACACATTCCTCTCTGTGTGAAAAACACAGAGGTGCACAGCACCCTCTTCATCTCCCTGGTGTTCTCACTGCGTAGTAAAAGAAGAAGAAAAAAGAGTTTGGAAAAGAAAAAAGAGAAAACAGAAAAAGCTAAAGAAGCCCCTTCTAACTACCAGGAAGAAAGACAGAAGAAGTTGCAACTGCAATTCCAGAAGCACGATATAAACACGTTAGCGAGGCAGTCCTGGAGCCCCTGGGGAGGAAAGAATTGAACAAGTCTGAATTTTTTTTCCCCTTCCCTTCTCTCCTCAGTCAGCTCCCACAGCTGAAAAGCTTGAAGCAGGGAACTCCAGATAACTCCACCCTGATAAAAAGGACGAGGACGGGTGGTTGAAAAGCACCGAAAACCCAGAGGAGATTTTTCTCCAAGGCACCATTCACTCATAGCAGCAAGGAATGCTTCCAGACAACTGCTGGCAGGCAGCCTGCACTCACTCACAGCTGCAAGGGCTTCCTCTCCCTCTGCCCTTAATATACAAGTAGGCAACTAACTGGGGCAACTCCTGCTCCGCGCACCCGCGGCCGCAGTGCTGCCTTTGCTACCACGTGCCGTGCATGGCAGGGAGCTGGCCAAATGGGTCGCTTCCAGCTTACACTCCAGAAGTGGACTATCAACCCAGTTCCTGTGGGGACTTCCTCCTCCAGCAGATGTTTAATGTAATAACTTCCTTCATGACACACCCCTGGCTGCCACCGCAAGGGCTCGGTTCCGGCATCCCACGGGAACACGCTGCGGCCAACACACACACACACCTCATGTCAGAAGCGTCAGGGGACGGCTCCCACCCAGCAAACCACAGGCAGGGAACTGCTAGCAGCGTCACAGAAACTCCTGACAGAGGTTATAAATCAAGGCCATAAAATACGAGCAGTACAAAGCATGTGGTAAAATAGGCGGAAAGGAAATTCCTACTCTAACAGCTTTAGCACAGCTGGAACAGAAACCGACTCCTTTTCTCACCTGATTGCGACTTGCGGACACCGTTAAACTTGTACTATCAAACCTCTGCTGAAATGATAATCCAGAAACACACCTTTGCCACGAATACTGCCAACTGGCAATATTCTCGGGGGGCCACTGTCTGGCACTCGTGTCAGAGAGGAGAGATGTGATCTCTCTCAGAGAGCTGGATGGAAGAGAAAGGAACGTATACCCTGTCTTCTCAGGGAGATGTACAATTTCTTCCACGTGGGAGTTTGTACTTGTGTGTTTTAAGCCTAGACAACTTTCTGCTCATCCAGGGTGACGCTAAAATATGAGAATGATGATTGGGTAAGAGAGATTTACCTGAACAGAGAAACAAAACTTTGTAGTATTTTAACTGTAGGTGGTGGACTGAAGTCTGAACACGGCTTCACGTATAGTTCCTCTTACAACTACAGGAAAGCTCAAAAAACCCCACGTGAAGTAAGAGCACGATACAAAAAACTGAAGAGAAAGAAACCAGAAAGCGAACGACGAACAGGAACAAGTGAGGAAAACCCACAACATGGAGAAGCACATATTTGACTTAATTTTGTTACAAACAAAAACGTAAACTGCTTGAAGATGTTTTCAACAAGAGAGAGTAAAGAATATGGTGAGGGTGAACCAATGAATGACAAAGCACCAGAACAGGTTCAGTGTATTTTCTCTACTCAGAATTTACACCAGGCTTCCTGGAAAGACTGACCGTACTACCGACGTACAGACAAGAAATGCACAGACCAAAACCATTCCTGTGCCTTCCTGGGAAATTCATTATTTAAAAGTTAACTCGTTTCACAGTGTTTTTCCATGTTGCTTGGTTTCCACCTCAGATGGGCCATATATAGCTTGCAAAGGCATAATGCTGCAATCTCTCTTCAATATGTAGGCTCAAGATACCACTACTCTGAGTTTGGTCAGGCACCTCCAGCCAACTCTCTTTCACGTACGGAGTCTTGAATTACACCCAGCTTGGCCAGGAAGGTACTCTCTGGATATTTTCTTGCAATTATCAGTCATGACTAGAATCTGATCTCATATGGCCGCCAACTAATCATCAGCTCTCTGGGATTTATATACCAAGAGGTGGTGGAAAAGGCAGACTGGAAAACAAGGGAAAGACCAGCCGTGGCTTCTGCAAACATTCAGTGATTCAATCACACTTGTGTTGTGAGCTCAACAGGAAGAGCAAGAATTTGGGCTCAGTGATGTAAACCTTGGCAGCTGATTCATCACAAAACTGATCGCAGAAGGTTACCACCATCTCAGTCTTAATTATATGAGGGGGCTACCACACAACAGCAAGTGACAAGACCATAGTTGAGTGATTCTTTAACAAAATAAACCAACATTAAAAAGCAAACAAAAAACGAACAACAAGAACAAAAAAAGAAGTAGGAGTATGGCTTAACTCCTTACCTATGATCTCCACCCTCTACTTGCAAGCCAGACTCTGCTCACTGCCACCATGTCTCAGTTTTTACCCCAGCAGCTGCTGCAGTCCTCTCACCTCTGCTGTAGCCACATCACTGTTTGAGCCCACCTCTGAATAACTTCTCTGTCTAACCAGTCACCAACGTACCTGCTCCAATCTGGTCAGAAAAATTTGGCTTTAATAGCAAGTGAAAACAACATAAAAAAAAAATTCAGCCTGGAATTTGTTAGCTTTTGAACAGAACATAGGGTCTTCTCACCCGTCTTTTCCTGGTTGACCAGAGTCACCCAGTTTATTAAACAATGCTTTCCCAAAGTCACATGCTTGTCGCTTTCACTTCTAGAGTGTGAAAAAAAGAAAATTCAATCTAATAGCAAGTTAGTTACCTACGGTAAGGACACTCTCTTTGCCATACAGTATTCCTACAGCTATGGGTTCTTACAAGCATCAGTGTCAAACACCTTGCAGAGCTTCCCTGTAATTGCACATTATTACCCCTTTCTCTCAAGCCATGTCCAAACCATCTCCTTGCAATCCAAGACAGCAAGGCTCCAGCCACCAGAGACTTCAAAGTTAACAGACACAAAAGTTCACATTTTAGTTCAGAAAACCTTTCTTGAAGAAAACTCAGCTCTAGAACTTGTGCTGTAGAAGGACAGTCCCAAGTTTTCTTCTGTAGAGGGTAAATCATGAGCACCATTTGCCATGGAAAAAAATGTCATAAAAAGTCTAAATGTCCATTTTCCTGGACAGCCATCACTAAAATGAGGTTGGAGTTTACCAGCTATTCAGTCTGTAGGAGACAAAGGGAAATGACGATCTAAGAATAAACAGTTGAACAAATGGAACAAGCTAGTTTTGGATTCCCACAGGTTTCAATGCAGCGTAACACATTTCCTAACCTCTTAACAAAAACACCAGATCCTCAAAATTATTTCCACTTAAGAACTAGTTGCTAATCATTGAATTTACCATGGCGCAATAATGCTATTAGAATAAAGAAAGCCTTGAAAGCTTCTGCTCTGAAGCCTTAGAGAATGTAATTTAGCACCAATGCCCAGACTCCACAGTGATGACTTGGTGCACTTCAGGTGACATATAATATTCCAAAATGATGATCTTTATTGATTTCAAATGACCTTATAGTATTTCATAAGGCATTCGAGAGTTACAAGTTTCGTATTCTTCATCTGTAAAGCAGAGATCAGGGATATGACAAACACTAACCCAAAATGCTCAAGGTCATTTTCCATGCCAAGAGCAGGAAGTACCAGGTGGCTCTGGCTGCTGCCACCTCTGTACTTGGGACCTCTGTGCTCCCAAACTTCAGCCATGTTAGTGGGAACAACACATCGTTAAAAGGTCATAGGTATGAACAGGACTTCTGCACCCGATGCTTCCCCCTCACCGGGTTTCCACCTCTGTTAACAGCCAAAATCTCCTTTGACATCCAAACTGGATTTGATAAGAGCTACTAAAAGCACCTTATGGCACTGCACAATCTGCACTCCTCCCTCTCATTCTCCAGGTTTTACTGTTTGCATAGACTCTATAATACAAATAAACAGAAAATTAATTATTCAGCTTCTAATTCCCATTGCATGTTGATGTTTATGTAATTGAAAACCATATAATTGCTTTAAGTTTTTTAACATCCCTCATAAATATGGATTTTTAACACAATCCTGTATAGTAAATTAGCACAGAATATCTGGTAATGTGAGATGGGAGCATGAGTTAGGTTGGCAAGCTCAAGGAACAGCATACAGACTAAAGACTGTGATGTCTCTCACCACTTCACAATTTTCAGCAGGCAGAAGAAAATCCACTGCAGTGCCCAGCTTTCCAAGTAAGCTCGCTCAGACTCTGGGACACAAGTTTTAAGGCAAGAGCAGCAAAGAAGGGAGAGCTACAGTTCAACAGCCCCATCCTTCACAGACTTAGCGGTACTGAAATGCTTGGCTGAGGTTGAATCTCAGCTTAATCTAAAGCCTGGCAAGAAACTTCCTTTTTCTGTGGTAATCCACTTGCTTATCAAGTTTCATTTCTAGTTTTAGATCAGGCAGGATGAAATACCTTTCTTTTGGAACCCTGGCTTGGCAACTTGGTTGGGTTTTAAACAAATCACCCTGAAGTAATTTATGCTCACAGGAAACAGAGCACACTGGTACAGCAACTTAAGTGTGACCTGCAATAAAGAAGCAAATACCATTTGCTTCAGCTGCAGAAAGTTAACACTCCCAGTGACCTGGCTGGGACCAGCATTTGGAAGCTGTGGGCATGAAGACATAGTGAGGTCTGCTACTCACACTTCAATGTTCATATCATCTTTGTTGCGAGGAATCCCCTCCCCAGTTCAGTTATCCATACCCTTATTTCTCCTATAAGATGATATAAAATCCTATTTTCTGTAAGGCAGAGTAAAGCTGTAGCTATGCCAGCACAGACAAACCACTTAGAGAAAAATCAGAACTACTCTAAGCAAGGATTTCTCAAAATAACAGACACAAACTGCCCAGACCTACTGAGGTCCCACACACATTGGGGTCACCTACGCTTCTGCTTCTGAGGGCAATTCTGCATTTCCAGCTGCTCTCCTTCCTACGAGTCAAGTGCACTGCACCAGCACAGTCTGTAGCTACAGAGACATCTGGCTGACCTGGAGGGACGGTGTTTATTCTTGCTGAGCAGATGTCAGTAAACCTTTCCAACAGACCCTGGTAACCCTGCTCTAGGGGACTGTCTACACTGAAAACACGCTCCTTTAGCTCAATTACCTAATTGATTATAGATTAAATTGCTACGGCATCTGAATAGACACACTTTTACACCTGGTCATGTGGGCTTTGCTTGTGGCTTTACATCTGAGTAAGAACACATATGAGCTTTGACAGAGTTCACATGTCACAAATTATTCCCAGCTATAACTGAAATGGTGAAAAGATACAGATTTTAAGCATGTGCAAAACCAGTTTCATCTGGGATAGAGTTGCAGCCTGACATTTTAAGAGCAACATCTTCCAACTTCACTGCTGGTAGCTGCGGGGTGGGGGAGGACACACCAAATAAAAACCTACCCCGAAGTCTGACACAGGCTGCTGGGATCCCCTTCTCCCACTCACACAGGTCTGAGTAGGAGAACTGGTCTTCCGTTTAATTCCACTGCCGCACAAAAACCATCGGCCCAACTCCTGAAGAACAAAAAAGGGAAAATGCTCGTGCTCTCTGCTCTGTGCAAACTACTGCATGGAGTGAGGTTCCTCACCAGTGCCCCTTGGGAAATCATTTCTACCTAGCAGTTACAGACGGGACCGCACCGAACCGAGATCGGCGAAGGCGGGGAAGCATTAATTACCTCTGACTTTTTGCTGCCCCGGCTAATGCAGGCAGGTCTCAATGCCAGACTGAGGCTGAAGCATTATCATTTAGCTAAGATTAATGTTTATAATCAGGCTAAAGAACAATGCTTGCCATTTGACTGCAACTGCAGGTCTGACAGGAGGGCCATACAGACCAGCTCCCAGCTGGGCTTGGGAGTAGCATTACAGGCTGGGGCAGGCTGGTCTGAGGAATGAGGTTAGGACTAGAAACAGAAGAAACAGCCAAGCAAACTCCTGCTGTGTTAGTGAGAGCTTCTCTTCAGTACTTGACCCAGGAAACCTTTGCTGTGGCTCCTCCCTGACACTCATTTGTTACGACAACTATCATTTTCCAGCAAAAAACCAGATTGTCCCAGTGCTGAAATTGTACGCACAGAAAAATAAAGTTCCATTTTAAGTACAAACGTCGTAATCCTCTTCTACAATAACTGTCAAACAAAGCACATGGTCACCTTACCCGGAATTGATTCTGGTTTACAGCAAGTCAACAATTAACATCTCTACCTTTCATCAGGGTTCCCTCGACTGACAGCAGAAAAGCTGGGGGCTGGCACCTACAGTCCAGCAACACAGAGCTTTCCGCCCAGTTAAACGACACTGACATTTCTGAAAAGTTAATGCAGTTCAGCAGTCGGGACGTGGCATGACATGCTGATACATACAGTACATTTCAGACACTTACAAGCTGTTAAAAGCTTGTCGAAAACGTATTCGAAAGGAACTGATTTTTACTAATGAGAGCTCAAGAGAGAATTTAATAGCCTCAAGAACAATGGGGGGAAAGAACACCCTGTATTTGAAACTTGTCTTCCTCTAGCGTGACACTTTATCACGTGTTCTTAAAGCACGGGCAAAGAAACTGGATATTCAATGTCATCACCGTTTTCTAGGACTGTTAATTAGGCATAAATGCCACAAAGTGAAGGTAAAAATATCTGAACACAATTGTTAAGAGCTCATATTTCATTCCTGCACAGGTGAGAGAAAAAACCTGCCATCTGCAGTCTCAATTCCCAGTTTCCCTCATCAGTCACTGGCTGAAAGGAAAGTAGCTGGTACATGGTTACTACCTACACATACTGGTTTTATAACTAGCTTGGGAACCACAGTTTGAGCCCCAGCAACCACAAAAAAACCCATAATCATGGACTTAAAGCAAAAGTCCAACAAGGCATTTCCATCATGGGAATAAGCTGTGTCTTGAGGGACCATCAGCATCCTGAAGCACATCTTTCTACAGAACAGGCTGTTCTCCATCCTTGCTATCTTCCATGAATTGCTTTCAGGGCAAGATGATTGTAGCCAAATCCTCTTTTTCTTCCCTTTTTTCCCCTGCTAGAGTTGTTGACAAACATGGTGAGCTCCCAGTGATACAACACCATGTCTAAGATTTGACCTAGGTCATAAAACTGATTTTTACACTAAGCAAATAATCATCTGCTGATGATTACTCTGAGCTCCAAGCCATCAAAGGTGGGCTGAACAGGAGATCAGGTGAAGAGGCTGGACACCTCCCACATCTACAAACACTCTTTCAAGTAACTTTGTTGTCCGTTTGAAGACCCAAAGTCCTTGCTTGTCTATTACCACTTTATAGTTGCTCTTAATAGAGCAGATACTCTCCAAACAGTGATGGCCTAATATTTTGGCAGCCTATCTATTATTATTCTGCCAAAATACTAGGCCAAAGTGCCTGCAGGAGCAGCATGCCTATCCACAAGAAGACTCTTCCTCAGCTACATATGCCCAATTCTGCAACCACACCGAATCACAGAATGTCAGGGGCTGGAAGGGACCTCGAAAGATCATCTAGTCCAACCCCCCTGCCACAGCAGGACCATCTAGACCAGATCACACAGGAAGGTGTCCAGGCGGATTTTGAGTATCTCCAGAGAGGGAGACTTGACAACATCCCTGGGCAGCCTGTTCCAGTGTCTGTCACCCTCACAGTGAAAAAATTCCTCCTCACGTTTGCATGAAACTTCCTATGCCTCTGCTTCCACCCATTGCCCCTTGTTCTATCATCGGGCATCACCAAGAAGAGCCTGGCTCCATCCTCCTGGCACTCACCCTTTATATATTTATAAACATTGATGAAGTCAAATCATATAGAATCATATAGAAAGAAACTCAGTTTCCTTAAGACTTCTCTCTATTCCTGTACTCCATTCTTTAAAACATCCAAGTGTCTTTTAAAGAAACTTTTGCTCCAGACTAGTTAGGTTTACACTTATTATTAGGGAGAGAATGACTTCAGTACTGTGTAAGATGTACTGTAAAGATTGATGTAGATTTTCATCCTACGCTTTTTTTTGTGCTGCCTTTGTTTCATATATATTAATACACAATCCTTTGTAGACAAATATCTAATATGAATTCTGGAAATTACCTACTGTGTAACTGATTTGGTGCTCAAAGTATATCTGAGTGAAGAACTTAATTTCTGACTAGAAAAAACTACCTGGGGGGGTTTATGTCAATTCCTCATATTTTGTACTTACAGAAAGTTGCCATCATGTACTTCACTGCAGTTCCCATGGAAACTCTGTTGCATTTCTTTGTGTGTCTCTTTTGGCTTTTGATTTGATGTAGTAATGGCTGGTGGTCATCCTGCAAGCTAAATTGAATAAACAGTTCATTGATTTTACTGCCCTGATAGTCTCTGTCTGTCAAACATTGACCTCCTCCTCATACATTGATTAAGAAGTGCATCATACTGAAGGACAGCTGTATATTCCATATTTATTCACTTGTGTCAGATAAACAAGATACACAACAGTATGTTAAATGATTGGTTTCACTGAGTGGAAACAAAACTGAGCGTTGCTAAGTGGCATTATGTGAGAGATCAACCAGTACCTGAGCCAAAAATGTGGACTTTGCATATGCCCAATCATAGGTATATCAGTTTAGCTACAATATGAACTTCAACCAACCCTCAAATAAAAGTTATTTTCATTCAGATAATATGATTAATATGTGTTACAGTTGCCATGGGCAAAATAGCCTTGATTCCAGGAATATCACTTCATTTCCTTTACTGCCAACTAACATAAATTTTTTGTTATGGTCTCAGGTATTAAAAACCCAAAGAAGACAATCAGGTAGATTTTCTGCTTGTTCCCCAGGTTTTACTCTAGTCCAACACCTTTTCTTCCCCACTTCTTAGTTTCAACCTCCATTGCTTTTGCAGTACATTACATGCAGTTCTTCTTAGGCCCTTTGGAGAGGCAATGGACAGTGCAAGATTTAAGTCAGTGCACAGTCATTTCTTTCCGATGCTCTTTGCCTCTACTTTCCTCCACTGCTCCTCACTTCTTTATTATTTTCTGTGCTCTGGTGTAGCTTGTCCCCTTCAGGGTGTCCCTGCCCCAGCATAGGTCCCTTCATGGGCCTCAGTGCCTCTGGGGGTGTCCCTACCCCAGTTCCTCCACATGTTGCATTCCCTTTATGGCTTTCCCTGCCTCACTGTGGGTTATTCCATGGGCCCCAGTCCCTCAGGGATTTCCAAGCTCCAGTGTGGGTTGCTCACGGGTCGCAGTACCTCCTCTAACACAGAGCACTTCCTTCCAAGGAACACTTATGAGTTCATTTATTTATGAGTCAGACATTGCATCTGTAATTTCTAACACATATCTATGCACATAGATTGGCATGAAGTGTAACGTAATAAAAAAGGCTTGCAATAACTTGGTGAAGATGAAAAATAAATGCTGCATAGTGCCATTTCTGTAACTGGGGATGTTGCACATCTTCTCCCACACTGTAAGCAAAGGAAATTATTCTTTATGTAAAATTGTATCAATTTCCATGTACTAATCCCCCACTGAATTCCTAGTAATCACCTAAATAAGGGTTACAGTAACTTTTTTTTTCCTTTTTTCTTGTTCTATTTATGCTGTATTGAATCCCACTGCTAAATATTTCATGCATAATTCAGGGCAGCTCTCTCTCTCTCTTCCCCCACCTCCTTCTTTCCTCCAGATAAACAACTAAGCAAGAAATACGTGGGAATAAGGAGACACAAGCAAGCTTGTTACATATGTAACTTTTTTTTTTTCTCTACAGGAACCATGATCCTCAAGAGGAATGAATTTACGACCTTTTTCTCTGCTTATTAAAGGAGCATATTCATTACCGGCTGTAATATCAGATAGTAAAGTGAAGATATAAATTCTTAACATAGAGAGATAATATCAGGTCTTACATTCACAGAAGAGCAGGTAAGTTGAGGGTGACATTACTTAAAAACAGTGGAGTAGGTCTGAAGATCTTTTACAGAAAAAAAGTGTAATTGTACTCCCTCCCCACTTGCACGTAACTGAGCTTTCCATTCACACGTACTATTGTAGCTGGAAATTAATTGGTGGCTTTTCATTTGCACACTCACACTTTATAAGCTAGTATGGCTCTGACTCCTTTGAAAATTCAGGTGAATATTGCTAAAATTAGAACATCATTGTAATAATTATTTACTGGTAGTTGCATATATTTTACAAAGGTATGTTTTCTGATTTTGAGAAACATTCAGAAAAGATGCTTTTTTCTCTCCAAATTTTACTTGTTTTCTAAAAACCTATTTGGATTACAAGGTCAAATACTATGAAAATAAAATTTTAAAAAAATAGGTATGCAATCTGAAACAAAGCCTAAATATAATTTTTCGTCCATTTCAATGATTTATTTTTGTTTTTTTTACAACATAATCTAAATGAAATGAAAAGTACTATGAAAGGAATTTTTCATCTTATTGTTACATGTGGTGATAAGACTGTGCCACTCGCAAGATATTTAGGACCCTGTACTATAATTCTCAGGGAAGATGTACTGTTCTACTATAGAAAAGATGCTTAATTTCACCTTTCTCCATAATGGTAGGTTTCTCCATCAGAATACTTAAAAGACAATTTACACAGATCCAGCAGTCCACTCATGCAAATCACAAAAAAAAGGACTGGGAGTCCAGATCACTGTAGTTCTCAAACTCAGCATAGTGGTTTAGGCTGCCTCCATATGGTTTCACAGCTAATCTTTTTAGGATAACCTAGATTATGTGGTTAGATCAATCTCATGTGCTCTTCAAAACAGATTTCCATGCTAATTTTCATAGTTACCAGATACTCTTCTACATGCACAGATGTCCAAGCTGCTAGGTGTCTGGTAAGCAGTTACTAGACACCCACAGATAAACTGGAGATGAGCACTCGATTTGTTTGAAATATTGGACTTCCTGCACCTGTTCAGAGAAATTCTACATCACAGACACTCTGAGCCTGACATTAAAAACTTCACATATGCAAGGTGTTGGGTATTTTTTAGTCTGCTTGACACTCTCCCAGTTCTTTATATTTAAAATCTGACAAAACCTAGCTGAATGAGAGGACCTGCCAAAAGGGAAAGAATCTTTCGTGGAGTGTTCTCTTACTTGTTTTATGCAAAATCCATCCATAAATTATTATAGAGATAAACACACTCCATCATTATCAAGTGTGATAAGCTGAAATTAAATATCTGATTCCATATTTGTCCCTATTCTTACTACGTATTTTTTCCTGGCATAATTTCTCTTTAACTTCCTTGTCTTTCAAAAGAGTACAAACATCCCCACATCATTTCTTACTGTGTAAATATTACTGCTTTTGCAGTGCCTCGTTCTTAGCCATTCATGAGGACAGATCAAAATCATGGCTTGTGTTACCAGTTATTCTACTGTTCTTGAAGTGGTGATACTGTGGGATTCAACTGTGTTACTATGATTCTGTACATTGGGAATCTGACAGAGGCTTTGTGTCTTTAATAGCTATGTCTTTAATATCTACATCTTTATTTATCTTTAATAGCTACATCTTTAATAGCTACATCTTATGGCTACATCTTTGTGCTCACCTTGGTCTGTGTGAATATTTCTTCAGATATCTATAATCTGCAGCTGTATAAACTACAAGTGGGATGAGCAACAAGCTTTAGAAACACTATGCCATACTCTTACATGAATACTGGCATTGTGCTCTGAAAATATCACAGCCTAAGATTGATATATATTGTGTATTTGTCTTTCTCATTTGAAAAAAACAGTCTTACATTGTAATAGCCAATTTTACATCTGTTATAGGGTATGGAGATAGAAAAAAAATAAAATCTATCTCTGTTCCAAGAAAAGGTTAAGAAAAAAAAAGAAAAAGGAAAAGAGAAGGAAAAGAAAAAAGGAAAAGAAGAAAAGAAAAGAAAAGAAAAGAAAAGAAAAGAAAAGAAAAGAAAAGAAAAGAAAAGAAAAGAAAA
>WTSP01022325.1:43399-88936 GCA_025331215.1 Actenoides lindsayi | reverse complement strand
GGCCCTCTTGGCCACAAGAGCACATTGCTGGCTCATGGTCAGCCTCCCATCAACTAGGACCCCCAGATCCTTTTCCCGTTCCCTGCTTTCCAACAGGTCAGTCCCCAACCTACACTGATGCCTGGGGTTGTTCTTTCCCAGGTGACAACTCTCCTTGTTGAATTTCATTAACTTTCTTCCTGCCCAACCCTCCAGCCTGTCCCAGTCTCGCTGAACGGCAGCACAGCCTCTGGTGTGTCAGCCACTCCTCCCAGTTTGGTGTCATCAGCAAACCTGCTGACAGTGCCCTCTGTGCCCTCACCCAGGTCATTGATGAGTATGTTTAACAGAACTGGTCAGAATGTATTTACTGAAAGAGAAGTCAGGTGCTGTAACAGGCTGCCCAGAGTGGTAGAGTGACCATCCCTGGAATATTAAAAAAAAAAATAACTATTAAAAAAAACACACAGATGAGGCACTTCAGGACACGCTTTAGTGGGATGGTGAGGTGCTTTTTTTTGTGGGTTTTGGTTTGTTGTTTTGTTGGATGTGGTGATCTTAGAGGTCTTTTCCAACTGTGACAGTTCTGTAACCCTGTGGTTGTTAAACCCTGTTAATGGTTAATGTTAATGGTTCAACTCAGTGATCTTAATGGTCTTTTCCAACCGAAACAATTCTATGATTCTATAATTATCAGGTGTTCTAGTGAAGTTATCAGTAATCAATTTTCCAAATGACAGGCTGGCCTGGGAGGCAGCAGGGACCGTGGAGTCCCTACGCTGCTAAAATATGTGCAGAGATGAACTTACAGGTTATCTGAAATAGCAGTACCAAGTAAAAAGAACATCTGCCTACTGTAGTTCACCTTACTGTTTAGTCTCCATGCAGATGATTTAATTTTTTTTATTGACAAGAACCCTCTCAAAGAAATTATCTTATGAGGAGAGAAAAAGGGAAAGGGGAGGAAGAAGCCTGGACTTAATCAGGGAATGGAAGAACAGAGGAAAGAAGGAATTCACAGCTGACAAAAACATTTCCATCCAGCAAGCGTTATAAAACAGGGTATTAGAGAGCTAAATACACTCAGGCAAAGCATTCATTTAATAAAACATTCAGTGACATTTTATTTGTACCCTTTCTTCAGTTTCTGCTTCTATTTAGTCTGCCTTCAAGTATTAAATTCCTGCTGCAGGCTGAATATGGGCGAAGCTGATGCACAATAATTGCAAGTTGAGCTTCAGTTTACAGGCTGAGTCAATAATGAGTCAGAGAGAGACCCAGTAAAAGGAAACGTATGCAGCCAGGATCAGACTACAAAGCTTTGGGACGTCCGAGCGACATCACAGCATTTGGGATTTCAGAATTTCAGTTTGCCACATGCAAAGGGCTGGTTACAACCTTCCTATGGAGTAGGATGTTCTGGGAGCTACTTGTGTTTAAAAAAAATCAGGTTTTGTGGTATTTCATTGAAATTTAGAGCATGTCTGTTCCACTAAGCTGTCAATTCTAAAACCCACTTCACATTGCAACTCAATTGTGCAAACATCAGCAATGGGCCATAGTGTTTATAACTGCAGCCAGTCCTCTTCCAACTTTGGCTCACCTACACCTAAACTTCACCGAAATTATCATTACAAAGTTTATATTACCACATAAAAAATAACTTTAGTAAGTCAACCTCTTTAACTGTTTTCCACTTGTCTGACAGAGGGTCAAGTTTCATTTTTTAATATGCCACCAATTTTTATACAAGCAATTGATACATGCCACAGAGGAAAGAACAGAGACTTCTGACAACTGTCGATGCTTCTACACCTGTTTGAGAATATTTGGGTAAATCAAAATCCTAATGCAAATTCCAATATGCAAAAAAAAAAAATAATTATACAAAAAAAAAAAGAGATACCCACATGTGCAACAGCAGATGTTACCAAACACGCTCCAGAAACAGAGGGCAGGAATCAGCTTTAGGCCAGTTACAAAACATTTGGTTTATAGCTTGGTGCTGTTTACTAACAACTGCAAAGCTCCAACCGTAGGAACATTACTGAAGCCAAGAACCTCTCTCTACAGCACCAGTCAGAATGAATACAGACTGGCAGCAGTAAAAACCCCTTTCCTAGGCAACGGAGTCAAAGCTAATAGAGGTATTTAGGAAAATCAGAAGGAAAGAAAAGGGACATGAAAGGAAAATGAGTTTGAATTAAAATATCCAGTACATTTGTGTTGGTGTTAAAGCTTTCTAGACTAGAAGTAGAAAATGGAGGGAAGCCTAAAGAAAGAAGCACTGTGAAGAGACATTTAGATAAAAAAAACAATTAGAAGAATAAATTAAATGCAGTCCTGGAGCTGAACAGATTTACACGGTTGTTGAAAAATATTAAGGAGGAGGAATTCCCTCTCGATCGAGCGGGTGCCTGTCGCAGAGCAGGAAATCCCCCCACTGACTGGCATGCCCAGGAGTATGCCCAGAGTAGCTGATGTCAATGATTAGCTAATTTGAGGCATAGGGAGAGATCTTAAAGGTGTAAGCGGGCTAAAAATAAGTCTATGGGGGAGAGGAACTGTCCTGGATTAAGATCCTTTAAGTATGGAATAGGAGCAGAAATCTCCAATTGCTGCAAATGTTGTTAAAACTGGAATAACCCCAACTCATACACGCGAATCTTGTGGACAATCCAAGAAATTACATCCTCCAGCCAACCCCAAAACTCAGGCACATGTTTTAATGAATATACCACATTGCAGACCGAGGGAAATGTCTGGCCATACTACTTCAATGCTGGAAACTGGAGATGACCAAAGTATAGCTGGGGTGGGATTAAAGGAACCGCTTTCAGTTCACTGTGGCAGCTACAGGAGCTACAATAATTACCGTCAGGAATTAGAGCAGAATTGTTTGACTGGCTGCTAAATTGAAGTTTTGAAACCAGCAACTTTCCCCACAATGTTACAAACCTCTGTAAGATGTGCAACACCACTTAGTTACAAGTGGTAAGGAGAAAGGAGGGTGGAAACTTGTTCTCAACTATTTCATCCTCCTCCCATTTTCACAACTAAATACTGAGGCCTCTGTGTCCCTCCCCTCAAATGAACCTGCCCCTGCAGTGACTAAACTAACTCTTTATAAATCCACGCTTTGAGGCTCATCTCAAATTGCAGCATGCTAGAAAAGCTATTATTCATGGAGGACAGCACATTTTGAAGTGTTCCATGTCAATGCCAGGTCAATGTTTTTCAGTAGGGGGTCACATTCCCGTTTTCCCAGCCTGCAGAGTGACCCTTCTTGATTGAAAGGATCTTTATGCATGGAGGAGTATCTGACACAAACTAAACTGATATGCTGCTGGAGCTTTCCACTAATGACAGCAGGATAAGGGAGGCCTTTGAAGTTCATGGAGGAGTAGGAAGAGGTGTTAATTTAAAAAGCTTGTCAGTATACCCAAGAGCAGGAGGAGAGCGAAGTACCAATTAATAATTCACACTTCCATTCCACATGTTATCATAGTATCTCAAAACAGTTTGCAAACATTGATTAAATCTCTCAACATCCCCCTGAAGCAGACAAGCAGAGATGAAGTTCTACTCCTTCCAGCCAGGATGTCACTCCAGGAGCATTTCATTTAGCCGATCTAGGCCCCCTCTTCCCCATCTGTTAAGTGGAGATAATGACACTATCATACAGTGGTTCAGAAGCGATTTCTAAATCAACACATTTTTAGATAGAAAAATAGCACACAAGGGCAATCCTGTATGTCAGACTACACTCAAATACTTGAAGCTACCACATTTGACATGGTAACATAGCTAGTAGGAATAAAACCCTCTATCTTGATTTTATAGTACCCTACAGATTTACTTTGCTCTATCCTTAAGTACCCAGAGCGCTTGAGCTCTAGTTAATGACCAGGATTCTTGGATACTGTGTTAACACGAAACTCATTGTAGTTACAGTAATTAGATCTGCTGTAGAAAGAATTGTCAGAAATGAAAGACTGTCCACAGTAGCCTCTAATTCTCAATTACCACAACATAGTTGGGCGTGTTTGAAAGCCAGGACAGACATACCCACAGCTGCAAACTCCAGAGGGAACCACCATTTACATTCAGATGGGAAGTTGAGCACACGATACTGTTTAATCCTCTCTTTGAAAGACAGGTACACAAGCATTGTCCACTTACAGATGGCAAAATAGAAATTCAGGAAGGCTCTGAGCTCCCAAAGGGCAAGGGCAATCACACACACTCCCCACAACCAGCATTTCACTTTAGGACCTCCTCATTCCCAGCCCTGTATTTAAGACTTTTATTTAATAAAAGAAAATAAATAATTTTAAAAAGAGCCCACAAACCAATCCTGATTTGGTCCTAATGAGAGAGATCTCCTACTTTCTTGTTTGGGGCTCCTTCACGCATAGAATCAGACAGAATCACTTTGCTTAACCCTCTAACTAATCTGACTTTTCCAGAAGGACCAAAGATAAAGACAAAAGTAATGGCTTCATGAAATACAGCTCTTTTTTTACTCCTGAGCCTGACAGTCACTTCCAAAAGCAGATTGTCATGACAACAAACAACCTGGAGGCAATCCAGCCAATTAATCTGCAGAGGAAGCAGTCATCCCAACCTTGGAAAAAGAACACTGCTGCTTTAAGCTTCAGAAGCCAAAAAAAATAAAAAGAAACCCAACAAGAAACCTTACCACCCGCATTAATCTCATTAGGCTGCCTTAGGCATGAGGTGAAAAACAATTCAGCCTTGGCAGAGGGGCAGGGGCAGCAGCGTTGCAGCAGCAGCAGCAACACACACGTGCCAGCCCCTCACCAGCCCCTTCCCCACCCCAGAGAGAGGGCAGGGGCAGGTGAGACGGGCTCTCTGAGGCTCTGAACTGAGCAGCACTATGCTCCCAGGCTGTGGTGTAGCCCAGCAAGCAGGCGAGTTACCAGGATGACCCCTTCAGCCTTTACACACGGAGCCAAAGGAAGGAGCTCACAGGTTAGGCAGAAGAATGGCACGGAAGAGACTGTCACATGCCATTGCTATAAACCCTGTTTTGTTGGCATCGCTGTTGTGTGTTTTCCCTCTCCCCCTGTGAGCTGTCAAGAGTGTTTACCATCATGTTAAGCTCAGAATTATTTCTTCTTCCACTAAGGACTAAATCCTCAGTGCAGCTAGATCTTAAAGTCATTCTCCTTCAATTTTTCTAATTTTGTCTTCATACCCTGCTTTCTCTCTCTTCGTGTGTCCTGCTTCCTACAGACCCAAGCACGTGGCTTCTTCCCTGCAAACATCCATCCATATCCCCACCCCCCCAATTTTTGCCTACTCTGATCTCTCAGCAGTAACTCGGGTATTAAAATCTTTACCAGCTGATGCCCAATACACATCATTTGTTAACCCAAAGTCATTCATATGTACTTTACATATTATAAAACGCTATGGTGTTAATTTACAGAAAACAAAACTGGAGGGCACTTATATGTTAAGATTCTCACAAAACTCAACAAACAACAATTTTCAAATAAAAATCTTCTTCACCGTCTTCATCTTTTTCTCTAAATACAGAAACAAAGAAGGGTAGGAATCAATTCTTTCACTACAGACTTGTCCTGCAATGAAACATGCCTTTCAGAGAGTAGATGAGCAATGAGGATCTAAAGGTTTGAGCCTATGCAGATTTACTCATCTGGTAAATAGACAGACTGCTGAACTACTTCAAATTGAAGTTTTATTATTGATCTCCCTGGGTCCGACCCCTCTCTCACAGAAGGCACCAAACGGATTCCCAGAAACTTCAGTGAGCATTGGATCACAGACTATAAGTGCTTCCTGCAAACATGCATTTTTACTAATCTGACAAAGCTACCAGTCTTCCGAGCACTGACGATGAAATCTACGTGCACACCCCCCTTACACATTCCACTCGTTACCTGCAGGATTAGGAAACCACAGCTCTGGCCAACACAGGGCAAGGCAACGGAATTGTATTTTCTACTGAGCCTGTTCCGCGTTCATTTAAGCTGGTAAAATATTGCAGAATAGAATAGAACCCCAGTGCCTACCTTGAGGGCTTTCGCAGCTTTCTTCATCGCTGTTGTCTTGACAGTTATTTTGACTGTCGCACACAAAGCTTTTGTCAATGCAAAGACCATTTTTACAGTGGAATCGGGCCGTAGAGCAAAGCAAGGGATTTGCTGCTGCGAAGAGAGAAAGTGAGATCTTTCATTAGAAATTCTCTTACCCAGGCAGTGAAATAGCCCTGAAGCAATCAACAACGGCAACGGGTCACAACTCAACAGTTGGTCAACGCGCTGAACACGTGGGAGTAACTTGGCAATCAAACCAACCTTGCCTCTCTAAACAGAGAAGAGCTGGAATTTCTAATTCATGCAAGATTCATTACAATTAGCAGAGATTTAGCCCACCCACAGTTGTGATAAGCCTTCTGTTCGCTTTCATGAGAGCCCCTACCATGATCACTGTTCAGTGCTCAGCATTTCCTCACGTTGCAGACATATGGAGGGTAGTGCTGCCTGCCATAAACACTGCCTGTTGCTTCCCATTACAACAAACTCAGCTTAGCTCAAGTTTCATATCATAATCCAACAACCCTGACTGAGAACTGCCAGGCAGTGCTTTATTTACTTCTATTTCTGGCCTTTTCCACCTTCCCCATTCTCCTTGCTATTTTGAATCATTACAATGGCAGAGTTGGTATTTCCCAACTTCTTAATCTTTGAATTTCATCTTCTTTTAAAGGCTAATATGCACATTATGGTAGGACCCAGAAAATGCTTTCACATAAGGCTCAGTGTTGCACACAGAGTAAAACCAAAACAGTACTTAAGCAGATTCATTTAGGTAGAGCAGTCTTCTCACCCATGACAAACCCAGAGGTAAACATGCTCTAGGATACTACGTTTAGTTTCATTTAAAGCTTCAAGCTGCACAGTTTTCACCACTTCTTCTAGCAGATTGTATCACAGCTTCAATGCATCTCACTGTCAAGGAGGTTTCCTGGATATTCATCTTAGTTTTCTCTTTTCTAATTTCATCCCCCTACTCATAGCCATAGCCCAGCCTACAAAACTATTGAAAACCCTCCTTGAACAGTGTTTGCACCCTTCATATACAGCATATATAGAGAAGAGCTAGATATAGATATATCCTGATCTTCCAACATAGTCATCGCTTAGCTGAGAGATGCGTAATTTAGGAGGTTTTAATATCTCCTCATAAATCAATCTCTCTGCCCTTTAATAACTTTTGGCACTCTTCTCTGAATTCCCGCCAGTTTTTGGTAATGAGGCAACTGAAATAGAACGCATCTTTCCAATTGAAAACCTCAAAAAAATCTGTTTAGATGCCTTGTCTGCTTCAAAGTGCTTCTCTGCCAAAATAACAAAGGAGGTTACACTTCCCAAATACTAACTGGCTTCCTATTTTTCATCCTTTAAAGTAAGAGCTGCCTTTAAAGAGTCTTTAAAATAAAAACAAACATAAAACTTTAAAGTCTGCCGAGCATGTAACCTGCAGTATGTATAACAAAACACTCCCAATTCCTCCCGCTCTCCAAAAGCACATTTTTCATGAACACGCTAAATCTCCTTTGGTTTGAAACTGTGGCACACTTGACTAGCACGTGGCTTTTCCAGGTCACTTTAGGGCCTACAGCGTTGTTCCTCTACATAAGCAAAACTAGGACTGAACACTTGGATATGCTAGAAAATCCCAAGCGCGTGCGGAAAAGGCACAGAGGAACAGGGAGATCGGCGCCACGTTGCCAGCTGTAAGGTCCTGTTGAAGCCACATGGGAAAGTCTGTCGTTCATAACCGACCCCATGAGCTGGTGCCTTTTCAGTTGAGACCTGCCACTTGTCAGTTCACCACCCGAGGACATTCAGAGCACTTCGGTCAAAACTTCTCTTTCTCATCCTCTTGTTTAAGCATAATCCAAAGTCATTTCCTTAGCCTTGCAATCTTCCTTCTCTAGCTTCACTTCCCCTGCAAAGGTGGTTCCTCCCTGCCACAGTCCTTCCAGGGCCCAAACCAGACTCTCTAGGCTATCAACAGCTGGCACCTTAAGAGATGCTGTAGGGGGAAGGCACGCAAACAAGAACAGCAAGTTCTCCGAGAAGCAGACAGTGATAGATCACTGTAAAGATCACACCTTTTGTTATCTTTGAAAGCTGGTGTCTGTTGTCCTCCTCCTGACCTTTAAATGCCATTAAAAGGAAAAACTCAGCGGGCTCCAACAAACTGAGCAAGTATTTGCTGCAAGCTTCCGCCTACAGAGCCGTGCTTTTACCAGATCCTGATAATAGCAACAAAGCTGCTGGATCGAACGTAACCTTTCCTTACCGCTGTGATATAGCCCTGCTAGAGTCACAGAAACAAAGAGATCTGTGCAGCCACACACAGGCAGTCTAGCCCAAGTCAAGCAGACCTTCAGAAGATCTCTCTGCTGCGACCTCCTTACAAGCAGCTGAACAGCAGCTCAAGCTAGCGCACTGGCAGGCATGTCTGGTTTCGAGAACCTCCTTCTCCTTCCCAGAACCTGTTTCATTAAATCACCCTGTATTTGCTTTTTTGTTGTTGTTGTTTGAGAACATGTATAAGCAGGGAAACCTAAACGTGCTGATGAATGAGTAAGTCATATTCTTCAGTGACAGGAAACAGGCAAATAAAAAAGACACAATTTTAAGTTGTATTTCATATTTGCCCAACTGGAGTTACATTTGAGTACAGAGAACCTGTTCAAAGCCAACGCACAGCTTAAATCTCATTTCAAAGCTATGAAGGGGCTTGAAGTATCATACAGGCATTATCTACAAAACAAGGCTGAGCTGGACCTTAACCAAGAAAGAAAAAAAAAAAAAAAAAGACGACTCCTTTACAAAGGGAAAAACTCAAGTCATCTGGGTCATAAATGATGGGAAGACCATTTGACTCAGATACTAAAGGCTAACAAATGCTTCCTTTCTATCAGTGAGCTGAAAGAAAAAGCAGTGCCATCGCTCCGAAGCAGGCTCCCACTTACTGCAGTTTTCCTCATCGCTGCCATCGGGACAGTCCTCGAAGCCGTTGCAGCGGAAGCGGCCAATGATGCAGTGGATCCCGCTAGCACAGGGAAAGAACGTGGCACCACATTTGGATTTGGCTTTTGCTGGGAGAAGATAAGAGACAGAAGAGAACAAAGGTGAGGGGAATACATTACAAAGGTCAGAGGTACTTCCGTAGCCATACGAGTTAGGGCGCTCTGGGCAGTGCTGGTGGCCTGGATGTTAGGTGCGTTCCAAACTCCCTATAGCCTGCTTTTAACTGCTTTAAGGTTGGGGGTGTTTTTGCAAGATTTCACTTGCTTGGGTTGATTTGGTTTCCAGTTTGTATTATCTCCAGAATGATTGAAACAGCCAAACTTAAAACACGTCAAACGACCCCTCAAAACAAATTTAAATCGTGCTTTGGAGTACAAGTTTGTGAATTTGGCAAGCAGTTAGTCTTAAGTGTCCCTTAAAGACCCACGTGAATTTGACCAACTTAGAAGCAGTGGACAAAAAAAAAAAAAATATTAAAATTAAGGGTCATACGTCACAGAAAACAATAGCAACTATGTCCTTTTTGCATGGAAATCTGTTGTAGATGTCACTGCCCCAGGCATAATTCCAGGAAACAGCCACCTAAGCAGGTCCTCAAGCAGCAGACAACCACCATCAGATGCAAAGGTCTGGCTGGACTAGTCGCAGCCCACTCCTCCAACCCCCCAGTCTGTAGCTACATCTCATGATGAGTCCACAAACACGAAATAGAAGCAAAAGTCTAGATTTTGCACGTGATTAATGAGAATTTGGGATCTGGAGGCAAACATGGGCAAAGACAAGCATACAAAGAGTAAGAAAACATCCGGAGAAGGAGGAATACAGAGATACTTAAGCAAGTTAGTGTCTATGTGAGAATAATGAACACAAGAGACCTTCATTAAATTATTTTTCAGGTTGCGAAAAAGAAAACTCAAACCAGAAAACGCTATAATTAACACTGCCTTTATTCATCACTATGTATACAAAAGTAGGTGCAAAAGGAACATGAGTTATACGAATTGCATCTCTTGCCATACTTCTCCCCATCACCCATTACACTTCTTCAGGACAGAAGCATCTATTGCATAGTACCCTCACAGCTATTCATGTAACACTAAATACTAACAATAGAACCAAAATGCGTTTAACAAATGATTACAGAACTTCTTTATGATCTCAAGTACTTTACGTTTTTTACTTCACTGCACAGCAACTCTTCACAGCAAGAAAAGAATGCCGCCCTTGGCTAGGGTGCTGCAGATGCTTCCACTACAATGCTCAACGCAAGTACCAGTTAAGTCCTGCGGTATCACCAGCCTAAAACAAAGCAGCTCCCGAAGTGAAAAAACCCAAACGATTTAACAAGACATGTGGTTGGATTTTTTTTTCCCTCTCAGTTCTGCTTTTTCAAATTAGCGTATGACATGATGGACCACATCACAGGATTCTGAACTCCACAGAAAGTCTACTCTAAAGCAAAGTCAGTTGCTGCAGGAAGGTGATGCTGTAACTGCAGAAAGGTGTGCGCGGGGCAATGCAAACACGTGGTAACACCATGCACCGTTGATGGGGGGAGCACCAGAACAGAAGCCAGTGCCGTAACCTGTGGGCCTTTGGAGTACACGTTTCCTACTCCTAAACCAGATCTACAAGATGCGTTCACAACGCCCAGGTTTTGAGATGTGACAGAACCGGAGATCACGGCGACAGGCAGTCTTCTTATGTAGCTGTGTGCACAGCAATACACAAACCTGTGCAGCTTCAGGAGGCCAGGAAAAGGTCAGCCACAATCAGAGCTCAAGAAGAAAAAAAAAAAAGTATAACCAAGAGGGACAAACAACTTCAGCATTAGTTTGGAGGGAATCCTCTCTTCCACGTTTAAAACTTAAGCACAGCCACGGCAAAGCCTTCTTCCATCACTCAGCAAAGCACATATAAACTGTTTTACACCACAGCTACAGAAGCTCTTGCTTGATTTAGAGTCCTCCAAAAGCAAGTTCTTGCAGTTCCCCTCTTACATGTTTTTCTTTATTAGAACAGTAGTTTCCAGTTAGAATTATGAACTGTAAAATAGGATGTATCACTGAATTTCCCATATTCAACTACCATTTTTTCTGAAGAGTATCCAAAGTCCACTTGGGGTTAGAAAAAGCGAACCGTTACTTCGTCGAGAAGCAGGTGATAAATTACCCTGGAGTAGCTGCTGTGCTTAACACTGTCGGCAATGCAAAACCCTCAGCCAAGACATCCGAGCCCCTGCATTCTGCACACAGCTTCAAAGGGCAGCTTCTGTGTTAACGAGCCCTGAGGCAGCCTGCTCTCAGCTAAATAATTTAGTAACCACAAGGTCTGAGGCAATACCATACCTCCAGTCTGTAAAGAAAAGCAGCAAAATAAACACCTCAGCAGCAGATTCCCAACCCAGCGCTGAAGCCAGCGGTCCACATTAGCATTTCACCAATACTCAGCGCTCCCCAGGCCAAATGACAGCCTGTAGAGATGGTATTTTGAGCCAGAGCAGTTCCAAGAAGAGGAGAGGAAGAAGAAATAAGAAAAGGGGGAAGCACGACTGTGTTTTTACCCCTGTTAACATTTACTGAAAGCCATTACTCCAAGCAGGTTTACTTCAGTCATTAGGGATCTCAACTCAGACTTTCTGGCAAATTATGTTCAAAGATGCCACGTGCCATCTCTGAAAATCCTGCCAAATTAAGGCTTCAAAGTTATTTACTTCTAAAATTTACAACATGGACTATCTCCTGCTCTTACAGCTTTACAGACAACTTCAGACTGAGAATTACCAAATCCTGAGACCTCTGGCCCCCTGAAGACAAGTCCTGTGCCAGCACTTTCCTGACCAGAGCTACAAGCAGTGGTGAACGCTGTGGAAGCTCCATTCCAGGTACAACAGACACACAGTACAGCAACATAAGCTGTCCTGGCCACTAAGGCAAGAAGGCCCAAAACACATCTGCTGTATTACCCTGAGCTGCCACAGTAAAGCCATAAACAATATTTAATGTCTGACCACATCTGGTGGAAAAAGGTGCTGGAATGACCAGGGACAAAGGTGAATTTCTGGAAAATGCACTCTTTCTTCTGTCCAAAGCATCCGGATACCCCATGAAAAAGAGCAAGGAACCATTCGGGGAAATGACTTAATGCAAGTATTAGATAGCCATGTAAAATTTAGTTCAACATTTTCACCCTTTCAGACTTTTTCCTATCATCTTCTCCTTAAACGGCAGCCACAGAACAAGAAAATTCTGGATTAGAATTGCTTATCAGAAGAGCACAGACCAAAACCAGACAAGAAACAAAACACCTTCAAATTATCTATGTTTCCCTTTTACATAGGCCACTGATTTTAAATTATTTTTTTTTTAAACTTGAGGGAAGGGAAAAACAACAAAAACCAAGCATGAGGTCTTCATACTTGCAACAGGCATGATACAGACATAAACCAATCCCTATTCTAACTTATATTTACATCAGACACACTGAAAAGACAGATAAGCATTGTGAATGCCACAGTGACTCACTAGTCACACAGCTAGCCATTTACTAGACACAAGCCTTGCTCCCAAACAGAACTCTGTTTTCCAAGTTCCAATTCCAGACACAAATCCCATTTCTCATGCACTCCGCATAAATGCAGGAAAAAATGAGAAACCAGTAATGGTTTAGTCCAAGCCATGCCCCTGACTCTGGAAAACTCGCCTGGGGAATTTCTGCTTTATTTTCAATTTGACATCTTTCTTGTCCTCTAGCACAGTCCTTCCAAGGTTTCCAAGCAAAGGCTGTTTGGTCATTGCTCATGAAGTTCCTATGGAAAGCACAATCTTTTCTTCCTGAGCAGAAACACACCTTGGCATTCTGCAGTGACCTTTGGAGATACCCTTAACATGAAGGGGCTATTTGTTTTCTCTGGCACTCTCCCAAGTAAGAGGTACACACACCAGGATCCCGACTGCCTGCAGCAGGTTCAGGTCAAATGCTGCATTATTCGCAGCACTCCTCTACAGTCCCTACTCCCGTTACATGGCTGTTACAAAAAAGGTTTTCTTCTCCTTTGCTCATCAATTGTGTCTTTCTACTGCACAGGTCTCAGGTTTTCAGGCCAATCTGTATGTGAAAGGCTTTACATTTATTTAACTGCAGCTACCTATTTGGCTCCTTCAGTGACTTCAGCCTTGATGAGTTCTGAAGGACAGTTATCTTTGCAATCTATATCCTTCCGTTACACTTGGCTGAAATGGGCTCAGGGTTATCAGAAATTACTGGGATATTAAGACAAAAAAAGAAGTGAAAATGAACACAGATGCATGTGAATCATCTGACCTTATTTAGCCTCAGTGTCATAACCAGCTAAAGGAACGGGATGGGAGAAGCTGGTAGTTTTTAAAGGGACTGGTAAGTCCTCCTGAAACCAGGTCTCCAGAACCTAAGAAACTGAGAGAACACACATTGGAGGGGAAGGGGTAAGGACTGACAGCCACACTTAGATTACAGCAATAAATCACACAGCAACTTAGAAAACTGTGTCTCAAGAAAAGCTACTCAAATAGCAAATCCGGTCTGGATCCAATTGCAGAAATATGGCCAAGTACAAAACTCACCCCAAATAAACTGACGTTCAACCAATTTGTGAACCTATGACAGAAAGGGATTGATTCACTCCAGCTCCACTCCTCATCTGCTGTTTATCTTGTCATGGCAGAAGCAATCTAGGACTGAAATACTAACATCAACCTGTATTTACACTACACAAAAGGGAATTGCTATGGTATTTAGAAAGAGGCCATGGTGAACCATCATGCACCGGAGGAAACTTCTCTGACTCCATTAGCCATGGGGAAAAAAAAAAATTACTTTTCACTAGCATGTTCTTCTCATCTCTTAAAATTCACAAGTGAAGCAAGTAAAGATGGTGGCACAGAACTGCTGGCCACAGTATAAGCTTGCCAAATGTGCCCCCTGGGCTGGTTTGCTTGAGTTCAACTATTCTAGCAGTAGTATGTGTGAGTGTGTGAAGTCACTCCTTATGCTACGCAGAAGCCAATCCTCCCACCCCCTTCTTTTAGGGCTCTAAAAAAATAGTAACTTCCCATCAGGGACAGTTGTACATTCCACTGAAGATGTGACAGTTTGCAGGCACAGTTCTACAGTGTTAACAGAAAAACATTTTGCTATCTTTAGGGTACCAAGTGTGAAACAGCATTATTTTTCAAGAAGTGTAATCCATTTTGAGTATGATGAACAGCAGGAGAGAGAGGGGAATAAATATTTGGCATGTACTGTGTAAAACTTTATACTGTATATAGATGCTCCCTTGCATAAAAGCAATTCTGACACTCTTGACTTAGCTATAAGGACTTAAAACTCAACTAGAAGGTTACAACAGATCTTCTCTGACAGGCAGGTGATTTTTCTTTCCATAGATAGAGCGCCAATGACATCAAATGTCTTCTATAATTATCAGTAAGTAAAGTGCAGTTGTGGACTACAGATCTGAGGAATATAGCCAAGAAAAGATGGCATGGCTCAACTGCCTGGAAAAAAAATTGCCATCTGCAAGTAGATACTAACCTACTGTTTAGATATTACAGTAAAAATTTTGGAGCTATGCTCCAATATAATGAATGGCATGATACTTCAAGAGAATACATTATACACTTACAAGAGTCCAAGTTTCTCTTACAGAAGCCAGTACACGCTCTTGCTAACAAAACTTTAGGGAAGAAACTTTCTGACTGAATGGTTACCATTAAGCCAGCTTGTCCATACCTCTAGCATTTCACAGGTAGTTTCAGGGAACAGGGTTATTATTTGCAACAGATGCAAAGAGAGCACACAAGAAGCACCCCACATGATGTAGCCACTAGTTATTCTGCAGTCTGGAGCGAGGGAAACAGGATGTAGCAGATTCAACAGCAGACATTTTGTGACAACCTGCAGCTAGAAGTGAACTGCACAGTATTTCAGCATCAGCAACTCTGAACTCAACTTGTTGCCTCAGAACCCCTTCAGGTAGCAATCAGGCAAAATAACTTTATGCTGCTTCACACCCACACAACAATCCAACAGAAGAGTTATTCAGCTAATCAAAACTTGGTTACCTGCATGCGACAAGAACAGCTCTCCAGCCAGAAACTGTTGTGTGCAGATACTGCAGCACTGCAGAGCCACAGGTATTCTCCTGACTTTGGCAATGATCTGCCTTAAACTTCTCCGCTGTTAATTTCTGTTGAAAGCCACATCAGACGACACTGTAAATCCAGTCTCTCTCTTGATGCACATGTGGCGAGGTGCAGCATTTCAGTAGAGACTCTACATGAGGGAGTTAAAAGTAACCCTCATTTCAATTTGTCCCTGCTCTTTGAAAAACAGGTTTTAACTTCAACTTACAGAGAAGGTAACAACACTAAGAAGGATGGCACCAGGATACGATCACTTTCACCCCAAGAACTGGTATGAATCCTAACCACTTAATACTAACAGTTGTTTGGGATTAGTTAACTGCTGTTTGGACCCTACAGTGTTTTCAGTTCAATTCCCAGTGGGAAAGCCACCGCTACCCGCAGTCAATTCATCTGCTTCAGCACAGAAGACAGATGCATTGCTTGTTGGCTCACAAAGCTCTTCAACAGGGTTGTCTTGCAGAATGGCATAGAGAATTCTCACTTTCTATCCAACAGGCTATGATGCCAGGAGTTCTACAGTTCAAGACAAAACAACCATTTAATTTAACGGTGTTTGATTCAAAACACAGTCAACTGCAGAGCATCCACTGAACCTACAAAAACCACTTTGGTCAATCTTACCTGTGCACCCTGTTTAACCACTCAGGGAAAAGAGTTGCTAATGATAAACTTCCAATATAAACTCAGAAAGATTACTTTATTTTAAAGGCCACCATTTCTTTCCTTTTTTTAAGTAGTGACATTAGCCTCATAGGAAGCTTCCGAGGTTGCTTTCAATATAGCAACTCTCACCATTTTAAGTGGGCAATATTTACACCAGAGTTTACAGGAAGAGACAAAGGACAAAACTGAAGTAAAAAAGGCAATGGAGTCTGCTGCTATGAAGAAAAAGCTGCTTCCTTTGAAGAGGAGAAAGAGAAAGCACTTCAGAGTTGGACTACTATGCACCAGTGGCCTTAACTTCTTTCAAGACAGTAAGGCTTTAAGAGTGGTCTTTCATGGTCTAGGAGTCTGTATTTCAATCCTTCAAAATCATCACAAAGCAGATGAGATGTTAGAAGAGAGCACAGACAAAAAGTTTGTTTTTTAGATACCCAGCAAAGCGATTTCTTACTAAAAAGTATTTTAGAAGCTACTTCTCCTCAGAGGACATCAGTGTGCCTGATGGGCTCTGATCCCTCACCTCATCCTGGGTTATCTGCTACATGATCTTTTAATTTCACTTGCACCATTGACTCCATCCAACTGTTAAACCTGTCTGATTCCAGGCTCTTCAATTGGGCAATTTACTGACCCCCATCTAGAGGAGACCATCGAGAGGATTAAATAATTAGCACCACAAACCCTCTTGATCTCCCTGCCTAAAAAGCTATCAAAAGTAAGTAGCTACTGCATTTGCCCTTACTCATGTGTAAATTTCTGTAATTGAGCTTCAAATGAAACATTCACCATGGTCATTTCATTATAAATCTTATTATAACTACTAAGTATGTGGTTGCTTAATCATGAGTGAAAACAAGAGTTAATTCCAGTTTTATATTCCAACCTCGAGAGCCATCTGAGGAAGTGACAAAAAGATCAGCGGCTGGCTTACAGCATCTCCCCAGTTACCGCAGATGCTCCTTTCATGCATTGTTTCATATTCAGGTTTGCTTAAGAATTCTTCTGATCTTTGTCACCTACCAGCAACAAATATCCCAGGTCAAACAGGAGATAACAGGAAAAAACAGGAGGAGACTTAAAAGCACTCAGTGATCGTATGTTGTGAATTGAAGTCCAGAGGTCTCCCACGGGTAAACGTTCAGCTACTATAATACATACAACTGCTTTTACAGTGGAATTCACAGCTTTCTGCTTTATATTCTAGTTATTTACAAACAAACAAAAAAGAAAAAAAAAAAGAAAAAAAGGAGTTAAGTTCATCAGCCTTTTACTTATAATCCAGTAATAATTTGTGTAAGAACAGGACCACTTGAAAATTGGTTTGTACAGTTCTGTAAGATTTTTTTGCACAACACCTGGCAGCCTGGCATCCTAGAACATGACATTTATTCCATTAATATAAACACACAAAGTCTACCTTGACTGCAGCTCTTAATTGCCATGATCCCTCCAGAGAGCAAGCTCTGGTAGAATGCTTCTCTCCTCCTTAGTTCTGGCCCTGCTGTTAGATTTTATTCTTCTGTATATTAAGCAGGCCCCTACCTCAGGTAATCAATAAAAAAAGAGAAAAAATTACCTACTTACAGGTTTTCTTAAAAGACTTGTCTTTGCTCCATGTCTGTGCACTACATGCACTAGATGGAGACGTAGTGTAAGGCAGGGCACCACAAAGGCAGACTGTTAGTCCTCTTTATAGGGAGAGTCAAATTCCCAGCTCATACTTTCAAAAAAAACCCCTCACAAGCTCCATACTTCTACCATTTCATAGATTTTAGCAGCAGCTTTTTAAAGTATTCAAGTTGCTATAATTATACTAGTTATTTTAGCATAATGCTTTTGTATTTATCTTGACGCCTTTATCTTGTTCCCTGTGCCTGTACCATCCTCCTTCACATTCAGGGGAGATCACAGAGCACATTAAATCAATATTTGATGGGTAGCTCAGGTATCTGTTTCAACTGTTCAGCTGTCTTTGGACACACCCATTTGCAGCAGAGACTTGGCACCATCTCTGAAACTGCACACAGACAATGACCAGAGCTCACAGCCCCCCAAGCCTCTGGTGAGTACTCTGAGCCATGTCCCAGCCACTCCACACCTCCCACAGTCAGCTGATACAGATGTGATGAACTACAGATCAGCTCTAATGTTTTGAATGGTTTCAGAATCGTAAGATAAAATCCTCAAATGTGACTACCTGATTTTGGATTTTTCCTTTATTCTTGCTGTGGGGTTTTTGGGGTGGTTGGATTCGTTGGGTTTTCATTTTTTTTTAAGTGACAGGTTGCTAAATCACTGACCTGAATTATTCATTACTTACTTATTTATCTTTTCCAAAAAATGGGGTGAGCTATAATACCATACACACTTCACAGCTCTTTAGCTCACGCTACTATAAGCTGTTAGCTAGGAAGAGAGAATCCAAACTTATCAGAAACCAGCACTGGAAACTTCTCAAAGCTAAAAAAGTGCACCTGGCTAGTAGCAGCAGACTGCAGCAAATTACTTCACCTTTACACATGAAGGGACAGTCTAAAAAAAATTGTTGCAGGTATGCAGTGCTGCATCAGAACCCCAGGAATTGGAATGTTTCTTGAAAATCATAACCCTGCCCCCCATCTTCTAAAACATTAGTCTTAGTTAATACCAGGCTTTAACTGATGCTTTAAAAAGCATTTTTAGGGCCACTGATATGCTAACCAATTCCAAGTCAGTAATCTTTACAGATGGGTAGGATTAGTCCTACCCAGGGTCTTGGACTGCTGCTTTATTTCTAGGAGATCTCATCTGGTTTAGACAATCCCTTCTGAATTGGGCAGACATTGCTTATTAACAAAATGCTGCATCTCATTCTTCAGTGCACTGAGCTCTGCTTGTTGAGCCTAAAGCCTGGTATTTTACAGGATAGCAGCCAGAGTTACTTTGTGCCCTTCGTTGCTGTACATGAAAGCCATTCATTAGACTGACTCTGCTGAGTGGCTAAACCCAAGCAAAGTATCTTCAGCTGGAATAACTGGACTATCATAATAAGCAGTCGTTAAATATAGAGATTGCAGAACTCCCTCTCTCTACAAGAGCTTTTATCTCGTGTCATGAAGTGGCTACTGGAACTGGTATTGCTAATTCTTATCGGTGTACAAGTGATGACTTTGACAGCTCTCACAGCGAAGCGTGAGGAAAGGCAAGGATAAA
This sequence comes from Actenoides lindsayi, assembly GCA_025331215.1. Classification (NCBI taxonomy): domain Eukaryota; kingdom Metazoa; phylum Chordata; class Aves; order Coraciiformes; family Alcedinidae; genus Actenoides; species Actenoides lindsayi. Next base: position 69,819 of record WTSP01022325.1, on the reverse strand, counting down.
CATGTAGATTCAGACAGGCAACAGAATGATCTGGGTTGATAGCAATGACAAGGCCATTTATTAGTAAACTTTGTCTGTGCCTCCATTTTCATTTTGGGACTTATAAAAAGAAAAGTAGGGGTACATAATGTGCTTTAATACCATTACAGCCTGTGATCTTCCTGTAGCACAGGCTCAAAGCACGCTCCTTATAAAGGGCAAACTCCACAGAGCTTTTTATTTCTTTTTTTTTAAAGCAGTGAAAAGCAACAACTCTAAAGGCTGCCTTCTGAAATGTACTCCACAAAGAAGGCAAGACAAGGCAGCCTGACAGTCCTTATTTGAGGCTTCCAGGTATATGACATGGTGCAGTCCCTACTCAATCTTCCTCCTTTCCTCCTGGCTGCACCAGGCAGTGTAGAAGCTCACAGAATCACAGAATTGCTGTAGTTGGAAAAGACCTTTAAGATCATCAAGTCCAACCATTACGTAACTCTACCAGGGCCACTACTACACCATATCCTTACACACCGTATCTAGAGAGCTTTTTAAACACATCCAGGGATGTTGATTCAACCACTTCCCTGGGCAGCCTGTTCCAGTCTTTGATAACCCTTTCTGTATAGAAGTTTTTCCCAGTGTCCAACCTAAACATCCCCTGGCATAACTGGATGTGATTCCCTCTTGTCCTACCCATTGTGACTTGTGAGAAGAGACCAACACCCACCTCTTTACAACCTCTTTCAGGGAGCTATCAAGAGCAATAAGGTCTCCCCTCAGCCTCTTTTTCCTCAGACTAAACAATCCCAGCTACCTCAACCACTCCTCATAAGACTTCTTCTCTTGCACTCAAGAGCTTCTCCAAAGACAGAGCAACTTCCCCACCAATGACTTCAGTTTCAGTGGGTTTATTTGTTTTTTAAATGAAATCCACCCCTCTGATGCTCTGAAGCTTTTTCAAAACCTACCTCTTTTGTAGAAACTGAATGTAATCAATTCAGTCAAAATGCACCTGAAATACCAGTCTGAAGATGAAAACCCACCCAACCTGCCTTTCTTCTGTGAGAGTTTCAGTTTCCCAACCGAAAGGTTTCAGAGTACAGGAAAAGATTCTTCACCTAATGTAGGAAACGCAGGCTGTTAACTGCAGAGTGAGAGTTTCATTTAGCATTCTTATGAAAAGGCTCTTTATATCTCACCCACAACTGTGTGCAATTGTTTGGTATGAACACTTTCCCACAGACTCTCCATTCCTGAACACGTCGAGCAGCAAAACCTGTTGCGAGCGAACACCAGAGGGAGTAGTAAACATTTGTCTGGCAGGTAGTTTTTAAATTGCAGATGGAACAATAAGGTACAGGAAACCTTGGGGAAACTTAAAAATCCTTATCGCAGGCTGTATTTTCAAACTACAATATACTGCTAATTCACTCTAATTCCCCACCAGTGCAGGGTCAACGATGAGTAAGAGCAAGTATGCAGATACACTTTGAATGACACAGGCTTAGCTGTGCAACATCTTGCTACTCCCTCCCTCTACCTCCTGATGACACCAAGACTTATAAGGTCTTGACACTATAAAGTATTTATTCAAAACACCGTGTGCATTTAGATTACACGGAACTGAAGGTATATCCAACATGAAAAAAGTTAACACAGAATGGAATGTGAAAAAATAGGACACTTAATTATATATAAATACGTAGATCAGACTCTGCAGGGTAAAACTAAGGATACAGTCAAGAGGCACAAAGGAGAAGATGAACTCGAGGATTATTAATATGCCAAAATTTCAGCAATGAACAAGTAATTACAGTACCATCTCAAATATTATTCTGCTACCTTCCAAAGACAGTTAAAAATGCTTGCAAAAAAACAGAAGCATAGTTACAACCGTAAAGACACAGACCAGAAAACACTCCCACCAGACATTAATAAAAGTCCCCCAAAACACTTTAAAAAAATTGAACGTAAAAAGAAACTGTACATTTTCTTAGACCTTTATCATTGCACTACAGCATGCAGCCTACCAGATCTAGGAGTTCCTAGGCTAGCTGACACCAAGACCATGTCTGCAGCATGGGTTCCAAGGCTTTCAATTCCCTGATACAGAAAGGCTCTTACAAGATCACTTAGGTCAAATCGATTTCTCAAGATTGCCCAAGCAGAAGTCACAGCGTTCAGGGCTATGAGAGTCAGCCTGCTGGTATGGGACTCCAGAAAGGCTTGGCTCACTGCACCACTCTCAGTGAAACCCAGGGCAGCAGACAGTATAAACCCCTCAGTTCTGATTGCGAGGAGTTCCCTGCAAGCACCTGTGCCTCAGGCAAGTGACAAAGCTGACCTTTAGCAGAAGCCCACTAGGCAGATGGCTTCGATACCTGCCTGAGGAATGCCAGTTAAAACTGACTAGCTTCATGCAGTACTTCATTTAATGAAGAAATTCTCCCCCGTGGGAGAAGACTTGCTCATATAAGACTTTGTGTGAAGGACAACTGGAGCAAGACCTTATGATGATGGATTTACTGGTGATTTACTGCTGCAGTTCCAGATGTCCTCCTACAGAGGCCAGCTCTTGCTAGCTGGTGCAGAAGTGTGTTGGCAGCACGTTCTTAGAAGCATGGGTGATGCCCTGTTACTCAGGTATCCATATACTCCAATCACACTGCCCTTAGCATGGAGTCAAAAACCTGACTTACACCCTCATGTTTGTGTTGAATAAGCAACAGGGCCAACTGGAAACAGATGCATGTGAGAGACAGAAGTTCCCAACATGAGAACACACCACCCCAAGCTATCTGTGCACAGGACTTTTTTTCTAGCCCACGCTCTGTACCTCCTGGATTAACACAGCAAGTCACCGTACTCACTGCGTGCCACTGCTTGCTCATAGCTGAACACACACATTTGGCATGTAAGAAATGGTTCTCCAGAAAGCGATGAAGGAATCTAGATGTCTGGGTATTTGGTGTCTCTCTAATTCTGGCTGCTGTCACACCAGGCACTTAGCAGGGATGATGTGCCGTGCTCTGAATTTGCACCATCTGCTGCTCCTTAGCTGACAAAGGCAGTAACATGCCACCTCTCCACTAGCTGCTGCTCATTAGATGACAAAAGCCATTTTCAGTGTTCACATTGCTCCTTCTGTAATAATCCAATACAAAGACGTACAAAAAGTAAAGAAGAGGAAACAAAGATGACAGTGTAAATTATGAGCTTAACTAAGAACGTGAGCATACTCTTAAATCTCAAGGAGAGATTCCTTTCAGTGGGATGTAGGTCTCAGCCCCAAAGGAATATGTCAGTAGGCAGGTGTAAAGTTCAGAACAAAAAATAGTCCAGTTACCTCAAAATGTTTTGAAACATGCAAGCATGCCTTTCTCAGCTCTTTCCATCCAGGTTCTCTATTTTGTACCAGTTTGGAACATACTCCTCCCACATTGTCCAGTGCAAGCACTAACCCTAGGGGTGTGTGTGTGTATATATATATGTATCTCACTGGTATGCAACCAGAGCAGGATTTCAGAGCCATGCAATCAACACCTATAAGTTCCATAGGAAAGTCTCATTGATAAATATCCTGCATTTGTCAAGAGAAGCCTCAGCTTCCATTATATATCACCTACACAGTTAAAAAGCAGTAGTAGTAAAAAACCTACAAACATTTAAAAGAAACCCGCATGACAGATATGGGACCACACAGTCTATTGAGCAATCCAGCAGAAGAGAACCAGCAAAGCCAGTGGGAATTAATTACAAAAGGATTCTCCCATTTTAGGATGATAGAAGTCTACTCAAACTATAGGGAACTGGAAATACTCACAAAACACACCGCTATGGTCAATTACTTCTTTTTCAAGTTCAATTAGTGGCTTGGAAGAAAAGCCAAAGAGATACTCTGCTTCAAGGAGAAGCAGTTCTTAAATACGACAAGGAGAAGTCACTGTGTTATCTTATTTCCCTCCTTCTCGTACCTTTTCTCAACTCTCCTCTCAGATAAAAGTGGGTAAAATTTTTCTGTCATCACAGACAGAAGGCAAGAGTATGAGAAATGCTCTGTGCGCTAAATAGCATCCAGACAGCTGGCATGGGAAGCGTTAAACTGATCGCAGGTCAGGGCACAGAGGAAGCGAGGAAGATGACAGATGGTATGAACCCTGGTAAGTGTGGGAGATGAAGAAAAAGCCCACAAGCAAAGTGACACAGTTAACAGAGATGGTTCTGCAAAGCAGGAGACAGAAAAGGGGCAGAAAGAAAGAGAGGGAAGAGATAAGACATGAATGGAAAAGGTACAGGTAATTCTGCTTTGCATCTTACTTCCTTCTCACACCCAGACCAGCACGTTCCACACAGTGAAAAGCAGCTGCAGAAAATGAGAGCAAACCCATGAGTTGTAAGCTTTCCTGTTCAAAGGGGGACAGACAGAAGGAGATACTACAGCATCAGTATCGCTGGACATTCCTGTTCAACCATAAGGCAATCTGAGAGAGAGAGAGAAGGAAAATTCCTCAGTGGACACATGAAAACACAGCAAACTTGTCTTCCCATAAACAGCAGCCCATAGTACCAAATGAATCCTGCAACTAAACCCCTATTCACACACAGACACTTTAAAGCAAGGTTAAAAGCCTTTCAATGTGAACTAGTTAGTTGATGAGAATGCACAAAGCAGCTTAAAGCACGTCTCAGAGTAGTAACACACTGGGAACCCAGCCATCTCACGCTGCTAATGTAACTCCTACGGCTTTGTCTTCGCTATCAACAGCTCAGCTAATGCAAAGCTACATCACAGCAGAAAACAAAGGATGCCAACTTTACTGCAAGGTAAGTTTTACTAAACAGAGGCCTATTTTGATAGGAAGCAGGTAACAAAACCTAGTCTAAAACGATGAAAAAAAAACCAAAGCAGTTTTATGTCTATACATATACACGTGCTCACTCCTGTGAGGACACTTAAGCATGTCTGTGCTCCCCAGAGCTGCCTGACACAAGTAACACAACACACACTTGTATGATGACACAACCACCTGTGACACACACACTTAACACATGTTGAATGTCAACCGTTCCTACTTCTCAGCTGCTGTTTCTGCAGTCAAGAACAATCCCTGGGCTCTGACATTCCCCTTTCCCACTCACTAAGGCCAGAGGATCTGAATGGTAATCACACTGCACGTCTTTAAAAATTGTTCAGTTCAGCTTCTCTCTCATCACTGGAAACTGAGCATGTACTAGGGGAAAAAAAAAATTCCCAGTGGCCATATTCAAACCCTGGAACAGGTGCCCAGTGGGGCTGTGGACTCCATCCTTGGATAGAGATGTGCAAAACGTGACCAGACAAGGCCCTGAGCCAAGTCAGCCCTGCTTTAGGAAGGAAGATGGACCAAATGACCTCCAGAGTCCTTTCCAGCCTAAAGTACTCTGCCTATCTTTACAGATTGACACAAGCTGCATGGGGGAGAAAAAGACAAGTCATTTTTCTTCTTCCTCTGCCCTTCTCAGACAAGACATTAGGGCTGCCTTTCAGTGCCTTAATTCTGAGGTAGGGAGTCCTCTAACATCTGATTCAGGACGTATAAGCCCATCCAAATGTTGATTATTTTCCTGCTGTAAAAGTCTGGTTGGTAACACTGTAACAACCCACCGTTAGAACAGGACCGCTTTCAAAATTCATCAAAAGAGCAAACCAAACTTTTAGTTACACATACTGTGTATATATGTACACACAGACTTAAGTGGCAGTCCCTCCGAAGCTACTGGCAAGGTTAGGTGCTTAACAGGCTTCAAAAGGGGATGTTTCCTGGATTAGAAGGATCATCCATCCTTGAGACAGTAAATCAACTTCCTCAGTTCAGACATAAGCCAACAACTAACAATGCAAAACTTTCCCTGTCTCCTCACTAATGCTGCAATTCCTTCTCCCAGTGACTCCTCTCTCACCCCACGTCTCTGCCAGGGTACACAGACTGTAGCTACACAGGCAGATTCAGCATTCCCCACACAGAGGGGCTAGTTCATTGTAGACATGCTTCTCGTGGCAGCGTGCGCAGGGTTAAAAGCTGCCAGAAGAGGCAGCTTGAAGCTCCCTGGATGCATTACAGAACTGTCTGCATGAATATTCAATTTTGTTTGGAGATTCAAATGAGCACTACCTCCATTCTGTTTTGGCTTATCTGACCTGTTAACAGCCAGAAGGCCAGCACAGGATATGAATTCCTTGCTCTCCCTATTGTCTCTTTTCCATGCTAATTTTACATTTATGAAGGTGATCAGATAGCACATCGATGTATGGGAAGAGGAAAGTACAGTCTAATTATCTCCATTGATTTGGGCAGGATCAAAAGGATGCTCATCCAGGAAACTGTTAGCCAATCAAGTCAGTTGAATGTATTTAAATAAAAAAAAAACCAAACAAAACAACCAACCAAAGGACAGTTCTGCAGAAACATTCATAGTTGCAGCACAGCCTAGATCAGTGAGGTTTATCTGAGTCTGTCGTGACAAGAATGACTTTTATGAACTGTCATCTTGCAGCTATTTATATTTTATTTTCAGTTACTATGTTCATTCCTGTCTGCAATTCACTAGATGCAGCTGATTTTGGTAAGGAAATTTTTGAAGAGTCACAAAGCTTATTACCCTGTTACTGATTCACAAGTAAATGCCCCGGCCAGCCTTTCTTAAGAAAAATCTTCCTTAAGATTTTCTAATTGTACCCGGTGAAACAAAATTCATGCAAGGCAGAGGATGACAATGCTCTTAAGAGACAGCAAACCTCCTTGTTTGTATCTGATAAATACAGAGAAGTGCCATAATTCAGCTTGTTTTAAGAAGCAGAAAGAGCACACCAGAAGTCATGCTACCAGCATACGCAGGAGCCAGGAAATGATCTGGCTGTTGTCATCAGAAACATCTCACTGAAAGGTACAGGTTGAACTTTGAATATTCTTTATTCTTCCCAAATTTTCTACATCTAAGTTCTTTTGGGGTTTAAAGAGTTGATTGGGGATGACAAGGATCAACCCTTACAACAAGTCCATCCTTCTCTAAGATGTTAAAATCTAAGTAAGGAAAAAACCCATTAAACTGTCTTCAACGTTGCAACACAAGCCTGATGCTTTACAAAGACTGCAAAGCATCAGCTATTTTACATAAGTAGTTTTAATGCCTTAGAAAGGGAGAAAAGCTCACTGACTTAAAGCAGAACTATGTACGGAGATTTCTACAGCGCAATTATTTTTTCTTTTAAAAGGGATGGATAACTGGGGTTAAAGAAGAGACATCAAGTTAAAACAGCAACACGATTTAACAAAACATGGTATTTCTAGTCTGTTAATTTGAAAGAAGCTGTTCTTTCTTTCTTCAGGGAAGCTAATGATGACTTGGAAGTATCCTGGGAAAGGTAAGCTTCCTATAATTCAGTTTACATTTAATGAAAACCTTCATGAAGTATACATGTAAAGGAGCCACATTTGTTAAAATAAAAACAGTAACTTCTCAAAAATTTCTCAGTTGCTTTACAATCACGTGGAATTTGAGTGGTTTTTTCACTCCCAGTCGCATTTCAAATAATAGTGTCATGCTGCAGTATAATCTTGCTGTCTGAGTGAAATGTGTAGGCTAGAAAGTTTCATGCTAACAGTTGAATAACATCAGCTAAAACTTAATTAATGCTAAGAAAGAGGAAATCACAGAGGAGAACCAGATCAGACTTTTTTTAGCTCTCTAGAACTGGGAGTTTTAGAAGGAGGATTAATATATGTAAACATTATTAGGCAATTCATTTGGTCTGTTTTGCAGAAAGTTAGTATGAAGTTTCAAAGGTTTAAGAATTAATTTTGACAGAAGATAACAAAAATAGCAGGATACAGTCAACAACTCTGAAATGAAAGGAACTAGTCTTGATGGTAGTGGAGGTCAACTCGCAGAACTTGGCCAGTGTGTTTCCACTGGAAGAATCGTAAGTCAAGCCTCTCTCAACTTATGTATCTGTGAATAAGGGTTTAGGAACCAGATACCAAGTGCTGTGTTAAAAATCAGACAATTTGAAAACATTAAGGACCTGAAATAATAAGAAAAGCTGTACTTTTTTTTTTTCCCCTAACAGTAGCTAAACTAAGAAACTTGTAGTAGGCTTGTTACTTACCTAATACACATTATGTAACACAGTGGTACCACTACCTACCCAAGCTTTGTGATATCAAGCATGTTAAGTTCGTAGCAGCGGTCACTTACGGCATTCCTTCTCATCACTGTCATCAAAGCAGTCTGGCAGCCCATCACACTGCCAGGCCCCGGGGATACAGCGCCCATTACTGCACATGAAGTTTCCAGGGATGTTGCATTCATTTGTGAAGTTATTTCCAGGCAACAGTTGGCTCTCTGTGGGAAAAAAAAAACCAAAACAAAACAACACAAAATAAAACAAACAACAACAACAAAACCCCAAAAAAACCCAAACCAAACAAAAAGGAAAGTTTAGAGGGGCAGCAAAAGCAGTCACTGAGCTAGCTGTTCATCAGTGGTTGAATGAAGGTGAGACAAACAGATCCTGACCCTGGTCATTTTGTCATTGTGCAATCAGTATCCTGAGTGTGGTACCTGGTAGCACTTTCTCTTCCTAAATGATCATTTTACCCGTTCTCCATTCACAGTCCCCATTTTACAGACTTCTTCCTTGTTTTCTTTCTAAGAGCACACATGCAGCCTTCTATAGAGCCTCAGATCAAAGCAAAAGTGGGGGTTTTAAAAAACAAACAAAAAAAGAAAACCCAAAAAAAAGAGAGAGATTTCTCTCCTCCACAAGGTCAATCTAAACAAGTGCAAAACAGACAAGGCTACAAGAACTCGGCTGTATGGAGCTGAATATGCTTTTGTCAGATCAGTGTTTCACTCGCAGAATGTATTTTGTTGTTATTACCCAACGGCTAGGAACTAGGTAGTGCACTGACTAATTCACACTAGGTTTTCAATTAAGTTTTAAACATAGTGCTGCTGATCAAAGTTAGCATTGAGCTTGCTGGTGTTAATATAGCCTCCTGGCACACATCTGTTCACAGGCCAGCAAAGCAGTTGGCATGCTAAGAGTCTGCCAAGCAGAGGAGGTTTAGTAGCAGGGTACTGGAGATCAAGAGAACGGTGCAAGTGGGAAACTCAGAGATTTGCCTTCAAGGTTAAACACAGCTCTAGTCAGTCATTTTCATCTACTGTGCTTCCCACTTCGTGCATTGTTTTCGGAATGCGGGTATCACAGAAACACAAAATTCAGTGAAAGAAAATAATGATGCTCAATGACTTTAATAAGCACCAAAAAAGCACGTCCTGTTGTCGAGCTGGGGGAAAAGCTGAAAGATAAGCCAGGCAATGAGAAAAAGAACACCCTTCCCCCAGTCTTCCTCCATCATGTCCCAGGCTAGTCCCAGGCATCATGCACATGACCAGGCAAAACCAGAAATACAAATCTTCCCACATAAGGGTGGAGGTGTCAAAATATGCCCTCATACCTCCTCACCCCGCCCCCCACATACCTGCATGGTTCAAAACCAGGAAGAACAAATTAAGCTGATGTGCAGCTTAATCATTCACCTATTTTGATGATAACTGCATGATTTTTGGAACCCTGGGGGAGCGGCAGAGCTACAGTCAGTTCCCTCCATTGCTCACCCTACACCAGCTTGTCTCCTGCTGCTGTAGGAGTCCAACTCCTCCTCCTCCCAGGTAAGGCGTGAGCTCCAGGGGTGAGGAGAAGCATTATAAACACAGCACGACAAGTGCCCCACAGAGCAGATCACAGCTGCCATGATCAGCAGAGCCGGGGAAGACCCATTCCTAGCTCATTCTTGTAGTCCCAGGAAGGAAACCTGCTCCACAGAGCATCTCTGGAGAACTCAGTTGCCAAAACAATGAGAACCTCCTCAATCAGCCAAATGCAGAGGTTCCCTTCTGCCCCTGCAAGGTAGCAAAATGCTCCAACATCCACGACACAGGCAAAACTACTGAGCTTTACATCGCTGTTTCAAAAGACATGTAATAGGAATGCTTCAGGGAGGGAATATTTTTATGCCTGTATCTGCCCCAAACAAAGCATTTCCTCTCAAGTGTTATTTCTTGCAAATGGCTCACTCACCTGGGGATGCTTTAAAAATTGGCCAGCACTGAGCAGGTATTTTAATTGACATTTTCCCTGAGCTGCTAAAAGATGTTCATAAAAAGGTGGAAATAAAGTCTTCGGAGGCAGATGGGACAATCTCAGCCACTGGCCACCCACTCAGCCCCACCTGTAACTCTACTGCTATAGTATCTTAAAGCAAGACAGTAACAGCCAGCAGAAAGCAAGCCCTGGCTATGCAGCCAGCAACTTGATGTCTTTCTGCTTTTAGCAGTTCCATTCAAACCTCCGTTTCATTCCCTGCATCACTCCCAAGGAAGAACAGGTTTGCCCTCTGCACTGTGATGGGGAAAGGCTACAACCTAGAGCACACCAGAAACAGCTCAGCTTCAGCCCACTCAAGCAGGGCCTCTACTGCTTCCAGCAGCTCCCAGGGCAATCGCTGTACCCAGCTCTCCTTCATGCCCGAGTCCCTAAATCTAGATCAGCAACGACAATGCTTTGTCCCTGGTTAGTTCCACCATGAAGCACTGAACAGATAACGGTGCTGTCCATAGTCCATAACCACCCTGGGACTAGGGCAGCCTTAAAGCATCACTGCAATTATGGTCTGCAGTTCTGTGCCCAACCAGCAAGTTGGTTTTTTTTCCTTTGTTGGTTTTGTTCAGTTTGGGCTTTTTTTTCTGGTGTGGTTTGGTGTTCCCCCCCCCAAAACCAGCGACTGAACACATTCAGATGAGCCTTTGTATCATTGACCTGTGCCTGGTAAGCAATCACCAAACCAAGATCGCCACGTGAAGAGCTACAGAGGGTGAAACCGGCAGCGTTGCACAACCTCCTGTGAGCAAACAGCTCCCCATGTGCTAACAACGCCTCTGCCTGCGACTGCAGAAAACCCACCCCAGTGTTACAGAACTGCAGCGTGCAGTCACCAGGCCAAGATAGGAAAGAGCTTAAATACTCAGGTACTCTTTGTAGCGTAAAGGCCAATATGCCATTTTCCTCAAGTTTGTCATAAAGAGTCCGTGCACTTCAACAGCAGAACTCAACTCCTTCCTCCCCACTCCCACCCAAAAAGGAGCTTTCGGGTCAGTACGGTACCACTGGGAGACTGGAGTTACTTCAAGTTTGGCAAGAGTAGTAGGAATTACTGAGGTTTTTGCTCTTTCAGAACCTAGGCATCTAGGCAGCACCTTTAGGCAGCAACATCAAAAAAAGAAAAAAAAAAAGGACCTTTCTCACAGCATCTCTGTTGCTCTGTGCTACCCTCCTGTCCAACCTGATACCTACATCTCTCACCCAACCTGCTCCTCTTCTACGTGGAGGCTGCACCTCTTCCAAAGGAAAAATCCTGCTGTCAGTGCTTAAGTGGGAGCTTCTCTAGACTTGGGCAAGTTGCTAAGAACCGATACCAGGTCTCACAGCTACCTGCCCCAAATACAGAACTGTCTTCTCCCCTCTAAGCATGACAGTGTTCCTGAGAAAGCATAACTAGATGCATTCTAGCACTGCAACACCTCCTGCGCAGAAAAATCAAAGTTCACCTCCTGTCAGATCTACTGCTGTTATCTTGCCTGAAAAGCTTTAGCCACAATCTCCACACTTCTTTAATGAAAAAATGTAGACTAAGCCAAATCATTTAAGACATTTTTAGTGTTTAAAAAAAAAAAAACACAAAAAAAACCCCAAATCCACAAACTAGGAAACAATCCTCCCCCAAGCTATCAAGTCCTTTTTACTTTTAACAGCTCCTTGAAATAAATGCTATACTTCTACCCTACTAAACTGAAGTAACATTCCAGAAACAGATACCAAGTTTTGTTAGTTACCCAATAAGTTGTTTGTTTATAGGATTTCCTTTGTCATACAATAAATTTATCCTCGATGTTCTTCTAAAGCAAGAATGCATTACTACCCTTTTCACCAAGCAGGAAACAAAAGATATGGGCCAATCGAGTTACTTGTCGACAGCCCTACGCAAGCTTTGCTGCAGAACGGGAACATGGAACTCTTGACTCAAACCGATTTCAAAACACCAGCTCTGTCTCTGAAAACATAACCTCCATCAGCTGCTAGAAGAGAGCTGCAGGTTATAGGCAGCAATTTGAGAGTCCTGGCCAACGCATCTAGAAACTCATTACGCGCATTACTCCATCTCCAAAAAATCCATCGGTGGATAAAGAACTGTCAAAACAACTGCACATGTGGAACTGTTTAAATCGTACTGTTCCTTTTGCTTCCTTCTCTTTGCAAACCTCCTCTACTGGATGTAAGAAATCCTCAGCGCGGTCACCACCTCCCAGTCCCCAGGAATGTTGGTGTTCCTGCCCACTCAGCGTACAGCCCCGCTGCGCGACTCGGGGGGCTCTGTACACGCACGTGAGGAGGAGCAGTGTTACGGACACACACACACACAAGACATGGAAAGGACCAAACTACATCATCTTGTCCGTTTTCCTGATAGGGTTCGTACAGAGGCGAGGTTTTGTTCGGCCAGCTCGCTACACCTCCCGCTGCAGGAACAGCGGCTCCTTCAGTCTGGCAGAGCTGGCTTTCCAATAGCTGCCATATTTACCCTGCAGCCTCTTTGATTAATTTTGAGTTCAACCCAAATACGAGCTATGCGGACGTGTTCGGTTGAGTAAAGGACAAAGGGAAGAAGGGGAAAGTAGTCCATTTTCACTGCAACACATTGCTCACTTTAAGCAGCATACCATCTGGGCTGAATAAAAAAAAAGGGACTCAAGTTTCACTCTGAGGGGGACTGAGGAAGGAAAGTCAATCTGTTTTAGCAGCCACTTCCAAAGATGTTAGCATCTAAATATTTAATACTTGCTGGAAAAGAATCAGGGAAAAATAGAAAGCCGAGTCATATTGAGGACTTCACCCTGTATTAAGAAAGCAAGTCAAGGTAATCTTTCACAAAAAAAACCTTGTACCTGAAAGCATTCCAGAGAACTGTGCGTGTTACAGAAGGGATCGCTGCCGACAAACACCACTGCCACACAGAGTGTAAGAGGAGGCGGTCACCCTGGCCAAGGAGGGCTGGAGGAAGAAATATAAGACGCGTACGTGTTCAACAGCCTCGTGAAACAATACCAGTGATTTCAGCCTCTTTGCAAAGAGGATCTATTGCCAAGGATGAGCACTCCACTGACAAACCATCAGCATGTTTTCTGTAGGAATCTTGCAGTCTTCACAGGATACTTTCAATGGATTGCTGCTTAACAGTTTCTGAACGTGGAAATAATTCTTTTGATCTGGGCTGGTATGTAGCTGTGAGGCCAAAGGTCCTCATGATACTTTCCTATCACATGATGCACACGGTATGCTCCATACTTGAATGAATGAATTCATTCATTCCTTCTTCCTGCTTATCCCCTTGCCAGGTGCAAATCCACACCAGGTTTGAATTCAGCACATCAGAAATCTGCTCGTGCTCTACCTACATTCACAACATGTTGTCAAATCAAAAGGAGAGACTGGAACAAGTCAGGAGCTGGAATCTGCAGCAAGATGTCATCAAAAAGACATACCTTCAATACCTGCCAATATTTGCTCACCAGCAAGACATATCACCACTAAAGAAAAACAAGTGATAACAGTAGACTAAAACAAACACTTTTGGATCTTCCTCTGTCATCTCAGAAGATAGCAAATACGTGATGCTAAGTGACTAGTCGTAGGGTATTACAAGGTCTGATTCATTAGAGGCCACAGAACTATTTACAAATGCTTACATTCAGGTCCAGTTGCTTCTGTAAACGTAGCCGCTGAGGACAGATGTATCTTATCACACTTTATGCTGCAGTGAAGCATCTGACTCCCTCCACACCTACTTTACAGGTAGCTACTAATGCATGGGATGCACCAGAAGAGGAATTCAAAAGCCAAGCATGAAGAAACTCCAAACACTGTGCTTTGCCTATAAAGTTCAGTTTAATATACACATGCACAAACTTCACCGGCAATAGAAGTGTGCTGTCAACAAGGTAACTTCATTGGAATTAAGGTCGAGTTGGCTTAACACTCACTGCACTGAAACAAAAGGCAGGGCCCATTTGTGCTTATGAGAGAACATACAAGTCAGGACTCCTGCAGCCACCCAAAGAGTCTGTGGCAACAAACTTACTCTATGTCTTCACCACACTTTACCCTTCGCTAAAATGAAAACAGGGCATTAGTTTTTAAGAGGAAAGTCCCACACCAAGTTCAAGTGTGCGGGGCATAAACAGATTGTCCATTAATGGCACGGAACGGGTAAGAAAAGTACTCTAATGAGGACTGAGTTTACTTTCCATCTCTTAAATAAACACCTTTGCTATCACCCAAAAAGTTGTTTGCAGCTGCATGTTCAGAAGCGTATCCCATAAATCCCCTTAATACCAGTATTCAGCTTGATTGGCTTTCCTACGCACTATTGCTAAGGTGCCTTTCCAGAACAGAAGACAAGCAGCCCAGTGCACATTCAGCCTGGCTTTGGGAAGAACAGAACAAGACAGCGCTCTCTTGCTCTGCTGCGAAGCCTCCAACATCACCTAAGCCATCTGTCACAAGTAAAGGACACCTGCCAGTGATTATCTGACAACTTAAATCCCCCTGAACAGTTTTAATCCCTATCCTCCCCTATCCTCATTTAAGCTGCCTGATGATTACATTGCTTATGCAGCATCAGAAGTTATGAGGGTTATTTGTAAAGGCAGGCTGACAGCCTCACTGCAATACAAGAGCCCAAAAAATGTTTCTTCGCTGAAACTGCAGGTAAATTAGTGATAAGTCAAGGAAATGCTCACTGTTGAGGTTTAACTTCAGTTTTCCAACTGTGATCCATGAGATATATTTGATAGATATAAAAATGAGTCAGACCTAGTCAAAAAAAGAGAAGAAACTCCTTATATGTACTTCCAATCAAACACTAAATATTACTGAGACAAGTCCAAGTCAATGGGGAAAGCCCTTCTAGAGCACTAAAGGATAGCTTCTTTCAATTTAGACATCAAAACTACAGTGGTGGGGAATGCAGATTGCTATCAGATGCTCATCCTTCACTCCTTAATTTCTCACAAAAAAAATAAAATATATATATATAAAAATAAAACTGCCTTTACTGAACTTGAGAGCAATTACCACATGATGATCTCCACCATTAAAAAATGCAGTATGAATAGAATATCTTTTTCTGAACATCCTACAGTGGTCGTTTAAGCACTTGGCATGTTCCCCATAGTAGGTGGCTGCATTTCAGCATTCAGCCAAGCAAGCGTTTGAATTCAAATTTAGCCTTCTACACCATTCCCTAATAAACAACCGTTTCCTTTTTTTCCTTGCAACACCATGTGCAGGAAGTGAGCTGAGGTGAACAGGCTTACTTTAATCCTACAGCCCTCGTGGATGGATTCTATATTTGAGGGACTGGGTGTTTCACTTGAGCCCCCACATTTGCTTGTCTCAAGCACAGGGGCTCAAGTACGCACCAAAAATAGACACATCTCCTAGGTCTGCAGGCTCTCAGCACAGTTAGAAAGAGGAAGAGAAGCAGGCTGTGGGCCATTAACAGTGCAAAGAGAACACAGCTCCAAACTGGGTGTACCTCAAAACAGAAGCATTCCCCAGCAAAAAGGTCCAATGGATATTACAGGCTGTTCTTATCCAAACTAAAGGTACCCAACCAGGCTGCTTTCTTACAGAAGCAGCAGAGGTAAATAGATCTCATCCTTAATACCTCCGAGGGATGTATTGCTATAACACAGCCCTAAGGACGTGATTTTCAGCTTCACAAAAATAAGAGACTAAAGGATTTGCACACAGTAGCACAGAAGACCTGTAACAGATCTTGGGATAGAACTTGTATTTCATGATCCCAGCCTCCGCTTTAGCAATACACTCATAATTACTTGCCAACAGGAGTGAAACAAGATTATTTGTATCAAACAGCTGTACCTAAGAGAAATTAAATGGAGAGTAGGGGTGAAGGAGAAGATAACAAGCTCATGTGTCCTATCACACTACTCCAGTCTCCCGACAACCAAGCCAAGCTGACATTCCGCCTGAAAAATACAGAGCTTGTGCCCGAACTGTGAGAGCAGCAAGAACGAGTCCAATTCATTTACTTATGAATTTAAGCATTTAACTCCAAGAAGTGCATAGGCTGCTCCAGACAGGACTAAAGGAATGACGAAGTTGAGCCCCTGGTGAATAACGCTTACGATCCTTCGCAAGGCAACGGAGTCATAACGTGGCTACGTCTCTCCCTAATTTTGGTGCGTGGAGACTCCTGGATATTCATGACAAAAGAGGTCAGTACCTGACCCTCAGCTTCTTTATTATTTTTTTTTTTTTAATGTAACGGCCACATGTCTAAATGGTTACCTTTAGAGAATAGTTTCCCCATTCTGCTTGCCCTCAATCCCCCAAGAACACGTATTGCGGAAGACCAACTCAGAATGACTCATCCACCCAACTCCTAAAGCAAGATCGATACTCCAAATTGCTTTGGTTATCACAGACTCCTCTCCAGTTCCTCCCCCCACAGTGATTTTAAGCAAACTATGGGAACCGTTACTGTGCACTGAATTAGGGCATGCACTTACACAGAGCCCTCTAATAATTAACACCCTCTGGAATGGAAACATTTTCCATAATTCTGTGTTCCTCATGCTCTCAAAAGAGCTTAGCTATTATCTTTAGTCACTTAAAACAGGAAGTTGACACACTGCAGAAAAAAAAAATAGATCTAAAAATATAAATAACATATTCCACCAACTGGCATGTTCATGTTATTGAACAGTGACTCTCTTCTAATCGTTTCATCTTACTCACAGGTTATTACTATCTAACCTACCTTTCAAAAAAGCAGGAGACGCTGCCAGAAAAAATATTGCACAGCAGTGAACAAAAGCAGGCAGCCCCCTCCCCACCACACTGATGTCCAGAGGGAGCCTACTCTCTGACAGAGTAAATCCAACCAGTTACTGTCTCCACATCAGCTCCACGGTCAGGATCTCCATCACCGTAACTTCCGTGCAGCTTACAGTCAGGTATACATTCATACATCTTGGTAAGCAGAAGGAAGATAGGGACAGAAACAGAGAGGGCTGCTGCCCAGCTGCTACAGAAGTCTACAGGACATTTACTGAAGTAGCGCCCAGCAGTGAAAAGGCAAGGCTAGCAGACTTCAGGGGATTCATTTAGTTTTCTGGCGCACCAGAAACTCATGTTTCCGATTTCAGTATGGCAGTGAGCACAGTTATTTATAGACCATTAAAGCTTTCAAATGGCAGTCAGTGGCAACCACTGGCTTGTGGCTTTCAGTCTTCAGAAGAGAACTCCTTTAGCAGTGCTTTGAGTCCCAGGGCGGTGGCTTTCCTCCCTTAAAGTCACCCCCAGTAATTCCACTCCCAACACAAGCACCTTAACAGGATCACTTGTCTTTTCACATCTTAGTAGAAGGCACTGCTTCTGAAGGCACAGTCCCAGCATTCAGATTATTTGGAAGTCCAGCTTCAGAATCAGAGAACAACAGACAGACCTGCCTGTCTCTGAAACAGCTCCTGTCTCAACTAGCACCAGTGGTTTGGCTTAGACCCTTCACACAGCATCACGGTGGGAAAGAGAGACGCTATTGCATGGAACTTTGCTTTGACTGCAACCAGGCTAGCATCTGATGTTTTTCATACCAGGTATTCCCCAGCTAGAAATGCGTACCTTTTGAATTTAACTTCAAGCCTTAATTTGATGGAAGAACACGAGAGTGCTGGTGGCAAAAAGGTAAGCAATATAAACACACATCAAAAAATGCACCTGAGCATCTTCAGAGGGGTAGCAGCAAAAAACAGCAAGAAAGGGCAACAAATAAAGATGCAATTTCTATATTCAAACACACCAAAAGCAAAGTGAATCCTATTGACTTCATACCCTCCATACTGAGGAACTTTCAACATCCTTCGTAATAAAAGACAGAATCTGTGCATATAGAAAAGAATCCAACTTCTTCATGAACCACTCATGCAACATGTTCTTCGCTATACATCAGCTACCCTACAACGAAGGGAAACAGTAAGTCACCTCACAGATCCCATTACAAGCTAGACACGTCTATAGAGGAAAGATAATTGATTTTAGCATCTCAGAAGAGTATTTTAACTTGTTTTGCTCAGCCTCTCTCTCTTTGAGGAAAGATTTCTCTGCAGCACCCTTATGATGAAGTTCAGTATGATAGCCTCTTCGATTCAGACCATGCTTTGAAGTAAATCAAGTTACAGCGTAACCAGCATCAGATGAATAGAAGTATCACAGAATTGGTTTAGTTGCAAGAGACCTTTAAGACCATCAAATCCAACCATAAACCTAACACTGCCAAGTCCACTACAAAGCCAGGTACCTAAGCATCTACACATCTATTAAATACGAGGGATGGTGACTCCACCACTGCCCTGGGCAGCCTGGGCCAGGCCTTGACAACCCTTTCAAGGAAGAAATTTTTTCTAATGTCCAACCTAAACCTCCCCTGGTGCAACATGAGGTCATTTCCTCCTGTCCTGTTACTTGTTATGTGGGAGAAGAGACCAAACTTCACCTGGGACCAACCTCCTTTCAGGCAGTTGTCAAGAGCAAGGAAGTCTCTCCTGAGCCTCCTTTTCTCCGGGCTGAACAACCCCAGTTTCTTCAGCCTCTTCTCATAAGACTTGTGCTCTAGACCCTTCCCCAGCTTTGTTGCCCTTCTCTGGACACTCTCCAGCACCTCAAAATCTTTCTCAGATAGAGGGGCCCGAAACTGAAGGCAGTAGTCAAGATATAGCCTCTTCAGTGCTGAGTACAAGGGCATAACTGCTTTGCTAATCCCGCTGGCCACACTATTTCTGATACAAGCCAGGATGCTGTTGGCCTCCTCGGCCACCTGGGCACACTGCTGGCTCCTGTTCAGCTGGCTGTCAATCAGCACTCCCAGGGCCTTTTCCACCAGGCAGTTTCCAGCCAGTCTTCCCCAAGCCTGTAGCACTTCAGGGGGTTGTTGTGACCCAAGTACAGGAACCAGCCCTTGGCCTTGTTGAGCCTCATCCCACTGGCCTTGGTCCCTCGATCCAGGCTGGCCAGGTCTCTCTGTAGCACCTCTCTACATTCAAGCAGACTGATACACCCACCCAACTTGGTGTCATCTGCAAATGTACTGAGAGTGCCTCGATCCTCTCATCCAGGTCGTTGATACAGATACTGAACAGAACTGGTCCCAGTACTGAGCCCTGGGGAACACCACTTGTGACCAGCAGCAAACTGGATTTAACTCCATTCACCACCACTCTCTGGTCCTGGCCAACCAGCCAGAGTTTTACCCAGCAGAGAGTATGCCCGTCCAAGCCATGAGCAGCCACTTTCCCCAGGAGAAGGCTGTGAGAAAGTGTCAAAAGCTTTACTAAAGTCTAGATAGACACATCCACAGCCTTTCCCTCATCCACCAAGCAGGTCACCTTGTCATAGAAAGAGATCAGGTTTGTCAAGCAGGACCCACCTCTCAAACCCATGCAGACTGGGCCTGATCAGGCAGCACATACAGGTCCATCCTGTATGTGCCACATGATGGCACTCAAGATGACATGCTCCGTAACCTTTCCCCACTCCGAGGTCAGACTGACAGGCCTGTAGTTCCTCAGATCTAAATTCTGGCCCTTCTTGTAAATGAGTGTCACATTCGATACCCTCCTATCAACTAGTACCTCCCTGGCTAGACAGGGCTGCTAGTAAATGACAGAAAGTGGCTCGGTGAGCACTTCCACCAGCTCCCTTAGTACACCTACAGATTCCATATGGCCCCATAGACTTGTGTCCATCTAAGTGGCATAATAGGTCACTGACCATTTCCTCTTGGATTACGAGGGCTTCATTCTGCTCCTTGTCCCTGTCTTTCATCTCAAGGGGCCGGACATTCAGAAAAATGGTCTTAACTATTAAAGAGTGAGGCAAAGAAGGCATTTAGTACCTAAGCCTTGGTCACTGTTTCTCCCCGCATCCAAAAAAGGCTGGAGATTCTCCCTCGTGCTCCTTTTGCTGTGAATGTATTTATAGAAACATTTTTATTGTCTTTTATGGCAGTAGCAATAAAGCACAAGCACTTTACACACTGAAGAACCTCGTATTAGTCTGACAGTTACTCCTTAAAAAGCTTGGAGTTTCAAAAAAGGGAAGGAGGCCTAACTTTGCCTTGGTAAGCTTTCAGATCAATAGAGGATCAGCTGTCCTCCCAGACAACACTGCCACAACTCCCCAAACCCAACAGATACACACACTGGCAGCATCAAACCTGCGCTGCCTGGCCTTCTGGTATTAGTGACCCAGAAAACACAACCTCAATTATTCTCAACGGGGCATGGATGCAAAGAGGATAAATAGAGAGTAAATAATCTCAGTCTTCTTTAGGATGCCCCAAACGACCATTAATATCAAATCCTTGTATCAAATTCCCTCCCGTGTGTGACTGCAGAAATATCTTGGATTTGTAGGCTCAAATTATTACCCACCATCATTTTGGAAGATAAAAAAAACCACTTGATTTTCACAGCTTTTAAATGTCAGCTTACTTCAAACAGAGAGATCTGAAAGGCATTCTAAAGAAACAGGACTGTTGTGGGTTGCAACGTCAGCTCTGGCTGCTGGTGTGATCCATTGCAGGAACCAAATCATCTTTTATCAGGGCAGGCAGGGGGAGCAGACTGGAAAGTTAAATGATACCAGTCACTGCCAGGGAGATGTTTACATTGCTCTGCCTACAACAACTCTTCACGCCGAAACTCTTCCTCCACCAGTCTCATCTCACTGCTTACTCTGCTGATAAGATAGGCTAAGAGAAATGTACTCATGGCCAACATCCACCCAGTGATAAGATTTCCAAGCTGAATCTTATCTTCTTTCTTCACGAGGAGGAAGTCTAAGCACTAATCTTGAATGACTTATTGATAGGGAGGAAAGAAAAGAAATACAGTCTCATACGGACAGATAAACACCTTGAAGGTGGGAGAAGTATTACTAATAAGTCTTAGTTTATTCAACGATCTTTCCTAGGGATTCAATACAAATTTGCCTTTATTACACACGCTGCCGAGCCAATTACATTCTGTCTACAAAACACAACAGAACATGAAATTTTAAAATGCTCTTGCAGCGCAGAGCCTAATCAGTCACCCATAAATCCAGCCTTTAAATATTCATGTGATATGAATCCACGCTGCTACATACAGATCTGTACACAGTTACTTTCTGCCGTTACGTCCAGGTTTTATCTACTTGTTCTCTCAGCAAACACAACCCTCTTTGTCTAACATTTTCCTTGGCAACAGGATGCTTCCGACAGCATCCCCCAGTATAAATCATAAGCTTGTGTAAACCGGTAAGGACGAACAGCAGAACTGGACAGTAAATCTTGTACAAAGTGGCTGCCAAGATTAAAGAATGTATCGTTCAATTAAATGATAGGATGGGCAAGAAAAGGAATAAAGAACGACAGTTTGAAGTTGTATTTGGGATTTTTGCGGTGTGGGTGCAGAACTGTTAGAAATCATACAATGGTAGGGGTTGGAAGGGACCTCTGGAGATCATCAAGTCCAACCCCCTTGCCAACACAGGAACACCTAGGGCATGCCACACAGGAACATAACCAGAAGGGTCTTGAAAATCTCCAGACAAGGAGACTCTACAACCCCTCTGGGCAGCCTGTTCCAGGGCTCTGTCGCTCTCAGAGTAAGGAAGTTTTTCCTCATGTTGAGGGGGAACTTCCTGTGTTTCACTTTGCTACCATTACCTCTTGTCCTGTCACAGGGAACAACTGAAAAGAGACTGGCCCCTTCTC
This sequence comes from Actenoides lindsayi, assembly GCA_025331215.1. Lineage (NCBI taxonomy): Eukaryota > Metazoa > Chordata > Aves > Coraciiformes > Alcedinidae > Actenoides > Actenoides lindsayi. The sequence goes on along the minus strand of WTSP01022325.1, from coordinate 47,896 downwards.
CTTGCCACCCACCCTCCAGATATTTGTAAATATTAATAAGATCCCCTCTCAGGCTTCTCTTTTCCAGGCTAAACAGCCCCAGGGCTCTCAGCCTTTCCTCAAAAGAGGGATGTTCTAGTCCCTTAATCATCTTTGTAGCTCTCCATTGGGCTTTCTCTAGTATTTCCGTGTCCCTCTTGAACTGGGGAGACCAGAACTGAACTTTCTTCAGTCTTCCTCTGAAGCAGACATAAGGACAACTGTCCTTCCAAAATCTGGCACACCAGGTACAACTAGTTACACATCTCCTCTGTGACCTGCTGCTGAACTTTTGTTTAGTATTGGAGGGTTGTGGAGTGCAGCCAGAAAATACTCTGGCTGGTGGAATTTTCTTTTCAGCAGAGCCTTGCTACATCCTAGTGCCATAGCCACCTCCTAAATCATGGTATGCTGTGCTACAGAGGTGCTCTCTTTCCATATCAGGAACCATCAGGGATGCCTCCTGAAGGATCTGAGGATAGTGATGACAAATAAAACACCAAGAAGAATTTTTACTGTCTGTGTGCTGGGAGATGACAAGGGAAAAGGAGAGTCAGGAAGTTAACATACGCATTCAAAAATAACATTTCTGTAGGATGCCTGAATTCTAGTTTAATTGATGGCAATACAATTGTAGTGCTGATGTCTTGAGTGGGGACAATCTGACTAGCTGAAAGTCCAGTGAAAGGTCCTGGACCTAAAAATCTCAGAACACCTTAAACACAGTTAGGTGTGCTGAAGAGGTTTGGATTTTCTGTTCTGGAATAGCAGATCTTTCTCAGCTTCATTTCAAACTCCTTTACAGGCAAGGTTTATTATAGAAGTGCTGACAGGACTGGATTCACACTGTTGTATCTTAGTGTACAAAGCTATCTTGTTTCCCAATTCTGCTTCAGAGAGCTTTTCAGAAAGCTGTTTTTGGAAATGCAGGTTTATCCAGTTACCCGCCCTTGACATGAGAAGTCATCCTTTTACACAGCCAGTTCTAGCTTTGGGGTTTTATCCTCTTTCAAAGTCAGTTTCCTCATTGCCTGCATGCTGACTAATGTCCTGATGAAAATTACAGTGCTAAGTTTTGGCTTGTATGCTAAGACACCGTGAATGACATCAATTGTGTCTGAGCTGTTTTTTGAAGATGCAAGAGGGGTCACGCCATTGGAGTTTACACTTTGTTTACACTTCTGAGTGCAGCGGTGGCTGTATGGTGGGAAACAAACTGCTGAACCTTCTTGCCTGTCATTCCTTCTTATATTGTAACAGCTATTTCAGAGAGGAATGTGCACCCTATCCTGGAGATGCAGTCCACACAGCTTCTAGACAATGCTACTTCAGCATTTTATGTGCATTCCCTTTCACTACAACAACCAAAACATATTTACCTCACTCTCTTATTCCCCGCAGCAAAGGAAGAAAAAGTAGTTTGTGTTTAAAAGAAAAATCAATCTTCTCCAGCCATCTAGCTATGTTATAAATGCTGTGTTTAGTTAGTCTGAACTGCAGAATAAGAGGGTAAAGGGGTAAAGAAAAAGCAGATGGCAGTCGCCATCTGTAAACCAGAAAAGGACAGCAACAACCAGCTGCTGAGTGAGGTATTGGCAATAAAACTAGGCTGCAGATCAAGCAGCTTGTGTTTGTCATTGTGCCTGTGTTATCAGCGTTTTAATATGTTCTTACACTTCCAATATGTCTTTTCCTGAAATGTTCCATAATGTATTTATTTACTTTTGTGCCCATTTTTTTCTTCACCATGTTATCCTCAAGTTTAAGAAACACAGCTCGTTTGTGTTCAGGGAGTGTCTGTGAGCCTCACTGTCCCTGTGAGTCACCTGAATTGCTGCTGTAAACCGCATCTCAGATGCTCAGTGTCACTGAAGGCTGTATGCAGAGTAGCTTGGCTTTTCAGTGCAATATGTTTGATATATCTCTTGGAAGTCAATAACTGATACAGGGCACAGGAAAGCAGTATAGTGAAGATTGTGATGCTCACACCACGGTGATACTTATGTATGCCTCCTTTTTCTGCTAGATGTTTGTTTAGTTACCATCGTTATGAATTTCACTTACTGGTGGCACCTGCAGGATGAGCAACATCCCAAGGCTGAAATATTTAAGGTGACAGTATGACTACTTGATCTGCCTCTGCTGAGAAAGAAAGACAGACATCTCCATGATTACAGTGTAGCTCTGAATAGACTCCTGACCCCAAGGTCTGCAGAGGTGATTTATACTCATCTTAGCTCTGCCAACAGGCCCTGCTATTGCCTGGCTGTAAACAGGAGCTCAGTGTGTTTTGCTGCTACTTAGCAGTTCCCTTCAATGTTCAGTGCAGATTTAGGTTATATTTTGAGAAAGTGCTGTTCTTGGACTTCTAAAGACTTCTTAGACTTTGACATCTAAAGACTTTATACTCCAGGCTTTGATTATGGAGTTTTTCTTGGATTTGTGCTAGGATTTCTTTTCAAAAAGATTTAGGTAATTGCCAGTAGCAAGCTCTTGCCACTAATCTGGTCCCAGATGGTGGGGCTGTAGCCTTTTTTGCTGTAAATCAAGGCAAGAGGGTTCTGCTGATGAAATGCGGAAGTCATCAGGCTAGTTTTGAGCGGAGGTCTTAGGCAGAGGTACTTTAATATGTCTTTGGCCTCTTTTGTCTGTGTTTGTTGTTGATTTTATTGTTTTGGGTTTTTTGTTTTGTTTTTTAACTAGGGGAAACAACAATATGGCCTTGTAAACTTGACCTGGTAAGTTACCAAAAGCTTTAAGAAGGGTTTCTGTGTTAGAGAGGTTACCCTCATCTGTTTGTTACTCTTCACTCTTACTTGCCCTTGTCATGGCTCCTAGGAGTGTGGTTTGACACATTGCAACCAGTGAGTCGCATAAACAGACACATGCTCTTGAAACTGTGTAAGCTAACACAGCTGTAGAAAGAAGCAAGGTAGGGAACAACCTGATGAGAAGGCTTACTTTTGTATTTGTGGTATTGGTAACATCTGTTTTTTCAGTCCTTAAAGAGGATGTTATATTTCTTATAATGATGCTGTAGAATAATTGAAGGGGATTGGTAGAGTTACTGCGTACTGATGAATGGGACGTTCTGTGGAGCAAGCAGGATCCAACAGCTGTAATTCAAAGTAAGATTTTTAATTTTTCTCCTAGGTTACAACACCTTTTGTAATGTGTGCCTGTTTGGGGGGGCATTTACTTATTTTTGAAAGCCTTTGTCTTGTTCTCAACCAATTATCTGCCACAAATATCCTACTGGATTTGCTCACTTCGGTGGACTGAAGTAGTGTGAAAGTACACCAAGGTAGGAGTCTGGGAGTGAGTGAGAGTCATACAAGTCAGGAGAAGACATAGTAATGTAAATATGGAGGCATGCTTTTCACTTGAGGAAGGCTTGGTTTTAGTTTTGAAGCAACTGTCTTCCAAGACTGGTTATTGGAAAACCAGTTATTGATTAACAGTCCTTCCAAGACCTGTGTTGCAAAGACTGCCTTTTTACATGAAAATTCTTTTGACTTACTAGATATTATATTAAGTTTTGCAGGAACAATCTCTGTTTCCCTTTCTGGGGAGGGGAAACTTGTTTTTGCAGGACATGCTGACAATAGTGATTGTAATGAGAGCATTCCCATCTGACTCAAATATTTCAGGCCATGTAGGGATTATTGAATATTACTCTGTGGAAAACCAGCCAGCCAGTGAGGCTCTTAATTACTTGTGACTGAACAACAGTGCACCTAATTCCCATTCTCTGCACAGTGTTTGCTCCCTTTCTTTTGTCACAACTTATTTAGTTGACCTTTTGTTTGAATGTTCTTTACATTAAAACAGGGATATGTACTCCAAAAGAGTTTCATTATATAGTATAACTTATATACTTGTTTGTGATATATATATATCACAAAATTATTTTTTACAAAATGAGAACAAAATGTTTTGCCTGTAAACTTTTTGAGAAGACTTTGCTACTTGCAGGTATTAGAAGATGTTGTGAAATCACTGCATATGCTTAAACTTTCTCTCTCTCTTGTGTTCTTGGACCTTTAATTAGGAAAATCCAATGAGATCTGGCTTTCCTGTTACATAACACACTGGTGTGCAATTCTAAATGCTGAAGCCACCTTCTGAATACTTTTATTTTGTACTGTTGCAAAGTAGTGCAGTGCCGAATTATCTTTTATGCTTTGCTTTTTAAAAGGGGCAAAATAAAATGAGAAAAATAAGAAGGGGTATGTTGGCTTCTTGCATGCCTTCGGGATTAATTGCAACTTTCTGCTGAAAGAGAAATTAATTTGTGTTGACTACAGCTCGCTCCTAAGTAAGTGGAGCTATGAACACTAATCGGCAGTGGGGTCTCTTCTCTCTTTCTTCTCTCTTCTCTCTTCTCTCTTTCTTCTCTCTTTCTTCTCTCTTCTCTCTTCTCTCTTCTCTCTTCTCTCTTCTCTCTTCTCTCTTCTCTCTTCTCTCTTCTCTCTTCTC